>SNQJ01S0058065.1:108737-126627 GCA_010110895.2 Picea sitchensis | reverse complement strand
AGTGGAAGTTAACGCCACCTTTTCAGGTGCCTTCCACCACCATCGTGGTCTCTTTTTCTGCACATCCCCTCTCAGCAGTTCTGCAATAAATTCAAACTGTTATTTACATTCATTGACCTCTTCCTACAGGTCCATTTACAACACACATTCATACTTATGAGTTTTTCCATAGTCCTTGGCCAGTTCAGTTATATTTACAATCTGGGGAAAACAGGGTGTTACATGTATGTTGATGACATGTTGTTGGTAGGAAATAACGTGGATGTTATCAAGGAGGTGAAATCGAAGCTATCCTCCAAATTTGCATGAAGGATCTTGGTGCTGCTAACTTCATTCTGGGAATGGAGATTAAAAGAGATCGTGAAAACATGAAACTCTTGTTGAATCAAAGAAAATATGTTCAAATGATATTGCAAAGGCTTAATATGCATGGAAGTAAACCGGTCAAGGTTCCTATTCCTATAGGTGTAAAGTTATCTGTAGATCAGTGTCCCAAGACACAGGAAGAAGAAGAGGACATGTCCCATGTTCCATATGCTAGTGCAGTTGGCATTTTGATGTATGCAATGGTTTGTACTAGACTGGACATTGCACATATAGTGCTAGTTTTGAGTAGGTATATGTCAAAACTAGGGAAGGAGCATTGGACAACAGTAAAGAGGGTCTTTAGGTATCTTCGTGGCAGCACCAGTTATGGATTGTGCTACCAAGGAAGACCAGGATTGGGCAGAGTGGTGGACATACATGGATTTTTTGATGCAGACTAGGCTGGAGATTTGGATCGTAGAATATCTACAAGTGGGTATGTGTTTAACCTATTTGGAGGAGTAATCAATTGGATGATCAAAAGACAAGTTGTAGTGGCACTCTCAACTACAGAGGCTGAATACATGGAAACCACTCATGCAAGTAAGGAAGCAGTATGGTTACAAAGATTGTGTTCAGGTATTGGGTTGGCACAACAAGCAGTGAGATTAGACTGTGACAGTTAGAGTGCAATATTCCTGGCAAAGAACCCAACTTATCATTCGAAGACAAAGCATATTCATGTTCATTATTACTTTATGAGAGACATGGTTGAGGAAAAGAAGGTGTTGCTGAAAAAGGTTGACACTTTGAAGAATGTTGCAGATTCATTGACAAAGTCTATGAGCACAGAAACATTCTCTTGGTGTAGAGTAAAAATGGGCATTGCTACCCTAGATTGTTGACTATATGATCCCCTGGACCCCTGGATGCAAAGAAAACAAGTGGGAAAATGTTGGGTATGTGTTATATTCTTTGCATGTGTGTGTGTGTGGGTGCGTCAGATACAACAACTACGTCTGACGATCCCTATTTTTTCTATTTTTAGCGGATTTTTCTATTTTTAGCATATTTTGCTATTTTTAGCGCATTTTGCTATTGGGTTTTTGCTATTTTTAGCAAATTTTTCTATTTTTAGCGCATTTGCAAATTAATCCCGGATTAAGGGATTAGGGTTTTGGTATCTACATAATTCCTAAAAACATTGTATATATTGTATGGCGAATGGTGAAATTCGATATAATGAAAATAAGAAAGGTTTTCCCGGTTGAGGGTTTCTGGTATAAAATCTTCGTGTACTCTATGTATGAGTGATTGATTAATTTCTATATTGCTTAAGAATCTATATGCATTGCTTTACTTCACAGGTTTAAAACTTATAGACCTATTCCAAAATTTGCCCCCCAACAAGAAAAGGAGACATATCAGAGGGAAAGAAAACCGATACTAGGACCGGATTGGGCAACATCAAAATCATCTATGCCTCATGTATGCGATTGTACTATGCGAGAGAAGACACTTGGGAAGATAAGTAATCTAACAGAGTTCCATAGAAGTTCTATATAGTTAATGAAATATGAAACTGTGATGAATGCATTATATGAAATGATTGATCATTGTGCGCAAAAAAGGGAAATTCCTATTGCACAAGGTAGGGAATCAAGTACTCTGCAGAAATAGGACTAATGGAGAATTTATGTTAAGTGCACAGATTGGGGAATATGCAGTGGATAATGTTATCTTCAACTTAGGGTCTGATGTGAATGTATTACCAAATCAGACCTGAGAGATGACGGGGAAACCCAAGTTGATCTGGTTTCCTATTCAGTTAAGGTTAGAAAACCACCACAAGATAGTACCAATTGGTTTATTCATACGAGTACCTATGAATATAGATGGAGTGCACAATGTAGCAGACTTTAAATTCATTGTGATCATGGAATATAGTCAACCATATCCACAAATAATGGGACTTGAATGGGAATTTGATAATTAGGAGATCAATCATCTGAAGAGGAGGGAAATGATATTTGAGGTAGGAGACTTGAAGGTTATTGTACCATTGGACCCGATAGAAGGAAAGAGGTACATAGAGCCAACGAGGGGAAATGAAATTGATAACTTGTATAACATGATTGCACTAATGGATGATTATGTTAACCCCATTGTGGATGGTGTGCTAAGTTGGAGAAGGATTAGTTCATGCACATTAGATTCATAGGAAGGTCTAGAACATTGGCAACAGAGGATGCATAAAGTATCAACTAGACGATGTGCATTACTAACTCAATCATTGGGCTGGATTGTAATGAAGTTATGCGATCCACCTAGGTATTATGGATTGACTTATATAATCTCATTTGTAAAGGAATTTGAGTTGTGGGTACTTGAAAAACAAAGGTTGTTAGCAGTAAATGTTGTTCTGAACGCTACTCGAGCCAAGTGGTGGAATACACATAAAGAGGGGATGGAAGATTGGTTGCAGTGTCAAAAAATAATGCATGTGAAATTTGGTATCGAGTTAGAGAATAGTGTGAAGACGTATATAGGGATAATTGACCCAACAGATCATGGGGAGTACTGCAAAAATACATAGATTTCGACATCGAAGAAGGAATGCAGGCCCAAATTTATACATACACTAGATACTATTCTAAAGAGATAGCATTTGGAACTGGAAATGCATAGAGAAACAAAAATATGAGACAAGTTTGTTCAAAGTTTCATGGTATATTTTACATTTAAACATGAATATTGATGCAGGAGCATCATCATCAGTCAAGAGAGGTCGAGTGGAAGATAACTCAGGGCCCCAACATGCACATTTCAAACTGTTTTGAATTCTGAGGAGAGTGCATCAATTTGATATTTTGGAAAATCATAGAAATTAAATCCCTTTAATATTTGGAGGCTTGAGCCATTGTATAAGATCGCAAGAGATTTTAATTGTCTTAATTACCTATAGGATTGTACATATTTTGTGCATCAAATCTTATCTAGTTTGTAAATGCTCATTCATTGTAATAAGCCTTGGTGGTAAATATTTTAATTATGATAGGATAACACTTAGATAGGCTAGAGGGAAGGCTCGAGAATCCACTCCATGTATAAATATATGTGTTCTTGGTGCATACCCCCTACCTCTGCCTCGGCAGGGTCTGCTAACCTTCCGGTCTAAGGATCATTCTTCTTATGATGAGTCGAAATGGCTCTTTGATTCCTTGTTGGAATCTTCACTTCATTTGACCACAATTCCTTCTGAAATATGCCTTGTGCAAACAAGCACTAGGCATGAGCTTCACCTCCACACAACCTCTACCCCGTGACCACAAGCTTAACGGGGTCTACCTCCTCCAATCACCTCGTCTTTCGCGAGTCTGGGAATCGCGATACAACTCCAACCTCTTGCCTTTCAATTCCCCAACTCCCAAAAACCCGATGGCTAGATTGGATGGTCTATCTCCTTCTTGATCTGACAACCCTGGTTACTCATCGGTGTTCCCTCTTTCGGGGATTCGAGACTGTATGTGCACCCTTTTCTCTGGCGGTCAGTCTCCCAAAATGAATCCACCCCAGATCAATGGTCCACATAACTCGCGATCCGACATCCCTGAATTTCCCTTGGTTTTGTGTATCGGGAATTTGAAAGTCAAGGTTCGACCTTGCCCCCAAACTTCACAAACCCCAATCTCCCAATATTCAACCTACGGCCCAAATCCAACTGGATCAATGGCTCCGATCTCCTTTTCACTTTCAATGTCGGATGAACCTCCAGTTGTCCTCTTTGTGGGTCAGCGTGATAGGACGATCTTCGTGGTTTCGACACTCCTCTCTGGGAGCACGCCGTCATTCATTCGAGACTCAATGAATCTCCAACATATTATCCTTCATCAACCCTTGCTCTGGATATGAAGGTTCACAATCTTTTGGGAAATTATCCAAACCATGATGGCTTCTAGATCGCTGCCACGTGTTAGCTGAATGGATGCTCCTAAGTTCTTTCAGAGTTTTGTGACCCTCAACTCCCGGGCACGATGTTCTTCCAACCCTGAAAACTAAAATGTGAAGTCCCCCTATGTGCATGAGCCATTAAGGTCTGCACAACTACTGCAAATTTGACAACTTTTAGTTATCTGTACTAGATCTAATGGCTCAGATCTAATCTCCCTTATACACTCTTCTGTGTGCCTGGACGTAGATTCGGTGGTCCAGATTTTCTCTCCTAGTGTCGATCCAACGACAGTTGTGCTCCCCCTCCTGAGCTTTCGCTCCTTCCTTACCTTGGAAGATTTTCTAAGTGTCAAAGGTTTCAACCTTCAAATTTCTCCTGTGAGCCCTGAGACTTTGGATCTCGTATGCATTCTGAAAGTGCTATCCTTTCTGAGCTTTGTCAAATTTTGAAACCTCAAATGGTTTCTCGACCTCTACAACTCCTTGCACGTTGTTGTGATATCTCTTTTGAGCTTGTTGGTGTCTTTGACCTCGAAGTTTCCAAGCATGTTGTTCCTTTCTCTTGGAACTCTGTGCACAAAGGCACTATTCCTCTTGAGCTTAAGAACTTGAAAAAAAAATTCCTGTGCACACTCATTGTGCTCTGACTAGCCTTCATATGGATGTCATTCAACACTTCACTAAATGTTGGCCTAGTGCAATCCTTGCACCTGTCTTTGTCCTCCTTGAGCTTCAACTGCTCGAACCTCAATGGTCTCTATCCCTTTCTCTCCTTGAAGGGATATAAGTGTCCTCTGGCAACTTATGCTCAATCACTCCTTGATGAGCCTACAGAGTGTTCAGTAACCCTATGAGTGTATTCCCTATGACACTTCCCTTATCTCAGAACTCAAAATAGAGTTCCTTTTGTGCACTCTATGCACTCTCTCGATGCCCTCATGGGAGAGATTTACATAACCTTCAGTGATTCTATCTTCTCTATGTGCCCTCCTCTACATAGTCTCACCTACAAGGTGTTCAACAACCTTGAGGCTTCTCCCTTGAGCCTATGATTCCTCTGGTGCGCTCTCCTGGCACGTCTCTGTCTGAATTCCGCATAACTCAGAAGTGCACTCTTGCACTGGCTTACAAAACCCTTAGTATTCTGTCATGCAACCTCTTGCATGAAGACGCAAAGAACCCAGACTTGAAAATCAAAGAAACTCCATAATAGATGAGAAAATATATCTATCCCTGTAGATGGAATCTAACACACATCTACAACATATAAATGAACACACACATAGAATTCATGAAAGACACATAAACAAACATAATCAGATGTAGGAAAAACTACTCTTTTCTCATTAACATAAATATTTGATTATAATGTGTACAAATCTTAGACTGCTACAGAGTCTTGGCTCTCTCTTCTCCTCTCAAATCTACCTATCTTTTTCTCACAAAACTCACTCATCTAGGTACAAAATATCTTTTACAAAGGGGGGGATCCTAGTGCTCTTCCCTCCAAGCTACCTACTTTTATTAATTACATTGAATGGATCTTCAATGGTTGTCTAGTCCGAATCAGATCTATATCTCAGCCTGTTGTCAACCATTTAAAGTGACACTATCTACAACCTGCGTAAAAGTACAGCTTGGTTCTACCAACCTTACAATAATTTAATTCCTTTAATTTCAATTTCAATTTTGAAATCGAGAGGGTTGGTTCCTCTCTTCTCCATTGAATGTGCGCTTTGATGTGTTGGCTTGTTGGTGCTTTGCTGGGTTGGAGCGATGCTCCTGCATCAGTTCTACACCTAAATGAGGTTGTTGAGGTTAATTTTACTGCTACTAAGAATTGTTGAGGTAGCTTCTGGAGAGAGTTGTTATTGATGAAGTGATTTTTCTATTGTTGAGGCCTATATGAACTCGTGTACATATTCTTTTGAATGAATATAAAATGAGAGGTTTGATTCCATATGTATGGTGTTGTTTATTTCTGATTTTATTGTGTACATGTGTATGCTTCTTTTTTTTTGTGTTTCATACATTCAAGTATTCACTTCATGATTAAATGTGTGAACCTTTAATGTGCCATAAGTTTCAATTTTTTCTCTTTTGAGAGCTCTGGTGCAATGAGTGCACAGTTCCTGCAAAGTGTGTGAAGAATGAGTCGACTTTGAATCATAAGCTCAGGAGAGGTAATGAGAAATGTTTCAGAGGCATGTGTGTTCGATTACTGAGAGGGGGGGTGCATCAGTAATAGAGAAATACAATCATTTTTAACCACAAAATGCAAGTGTTATATAAATGTAGCATTATCATCCAATAGTTGCAAAGTAAATAAACAATGAACAAACAAGAAATCATACATAGTACACTTGTGTTTTTATTTGGAAACCCAAAGCCAGAGAAAACCACAGAATGATTTTTCTTATATGTATTTAAGAATTACATTCATTGGAAGCACCAACTTCCTTTTTTTTCCAACTGCAACTGGAAGGAGGCTCCAACCCCCTAGTTTCTCAGGCTACAACCTGAGGGAATCTCCAACTCCCAAATTCTTTGTCTACAACCAGAACGAGGCTACAATCCCCCAGTTTCTTAGGATACAACCTGAGGGAAGCTCCAACTACCCAATTCCCCGGCTACAACGAGAAGGAGGCTACAACCCCCTATGTTCTCTGGCTACAACCTCCTGTCCTTGCCCTGTCCAACCAACCTGACATATAAGTAGAATGATGGAACCACTGTCACACTATCATTGCGAGATCTACTATTGTAAACCTGTACCAATCAACCTGCACCAAACAACCTGTACCAAAAACCTGAACCATGCATCAACCTGTACCTCAACTTCTAATCAAATTGTACCATAAACAAGTGCATCAACCATGCACCAACCTATACCAAACAACCTATAATCAACCTGTACCATAAAAAATTGCATCACCCATGCACCAACCTATACCTCAACCTCTACCATGAACAAGTGCATCAACCATGCACCAAAATTGTACAAATAACCTGTCACAACAACCTATCACAACAACTTGTCTCATCAATTTTATCAACCAAATCATATCTACTCACCAAGATCAATCACCAAGACAACTCTCAAATATGTGCATCAACCAAGCATAACACAACAACTTATAATCATCACCAAGATCAATATGTGCTTCTAATAATATACCAAGACAAGTATGCTACATCCATAAACCATGTTTGAAAAATACTACTAACAAGTGCCTCCAACCATGTACCAAGTATGTACCAATCATGTATCAAATACACATAAAATATGACTCATCAAGATGTACTAACATCATCAACTATACACCTCACGTATGTGCCAACTCATCAACTACTTGTCTCAACCATGTACCCAGCATGTACCTCAACCAAAATACCTCATCAATTTCATCATCCAAATATGATTTGTAACTTTGTAATAGACCTAGTGTATATGATCACATAGCTGCAAACCTTCCTTAACTTTAACAACAAGAGACTAGCATTTTCATCAAACTTTACTTTAGTCTCACATGACTAATTTTGTATTATTCAAAAACCCTAACTTGCCATAATCATAACTATGTACTTGTAATGAATAAAGATCTAAAAATGGTACACAATGTTCTTCAGTGTCTTTTATGCAATTCCTCCAAATTTCACTACCTGGAACCTCTCACAAAAGGAGTTATAGCTAAAATAACATACCTTGTTGAATTTTGGCTTATTCTAGAGAGCGAACTTGTAGAGAGTGCCCCACACGGAATATTTTTTGTATGTATCTGAAAATTGTACACAGAATAATATAGACTGTACTCTAACCAATGAATTTGGTCTTACTGATTTGTGATCTTTTATGAAGAAGTTATGACATTTTTACCTGAAACACATGTTTTAGACTAGTTTCAGGACTAGTCACAAACCCTATTTTCCACGGCATGTAACACCAAAAAGAAAATGAAGCACAAGATGAAATTTGTATTACAGATACTTGGATATGTTTCCTCAATGGCCTCCCAATTTCATGGTGTGAATAATTCTATAAAAAACCTTATTGCGAAAATGGTCAGATGACCTGTAAATAACATTCCTTAGAAAGCATCATCAAAAGAATTTATCCTCCCTTGAATTTCGGCCTTCTTTACTTCACCTTCCCTCTGAAATTTAGTTTAGATATCCTTTGGTTACCTCAGTCACTAGTAGATATTCAATATTCTCAAGTCTTATTAAAATGAGAGAACCTTTCCTCTTATTTATACTTCCATGTAGCTTCCTCAAGCGGTTACCTTTTAACCATCTTAACCCACTTTCCTTATTTTAGGGTTAACCCACTTCTAACCACTTGTCCACTTAGTAATTTCTCAATTAAATTTATTATTTAAATAATTTATTTTGTATCCACTTTGACTTATAGTACACTCAACACTTCACTTTATTATTTACGTTCTAAAATCTCTTAAACCACTTTCCTTATTTTAGGGCTAACCCACTTCTAACCACTTGTCCACTTAGCAATTTCTCCATTAACTTTATTATTTAAATAATTTCTTATTTTCAACCACTTTGACTACTTTGACCTTTTGGGGCTTCTAGATGACTCATGAGGGTTCTCCAACTTTACATGGCCATAACTCTCTAACCGTGAGGAGTTATGTGACGTTACACATACCACCGGAAATGACATGACATGTAATATCCATAAAGAATAGTATTACCTTCAAATATATTAAATCTCATACCAATATACATAAAAAAAACTTTCTTCCATTACCCAAACCTTTGTGCTATTGGAATTCACTACCGGACTTTCTTCAAGGGTTGACATCAATGACAACCAACCCAATTAATCAAAAATACCCCCCTTTGGCATTGATGGAAACACTCTGATGAAATACTGAATTCATGCCACACATCCTCCCCCTGTGACCATTGCTCCACCTGGAACCATGCCTCTGTGCTTTGCATCTGATAAATCTCTCCCCCTTTGTCATCAATGGAAAAGATATCTTTCCATCTGGAGCTATTCCCCCTGGTTGAATTGTCCTTAGGGATACTCCCCCTGAATGAAATCTTCCTGAAACTGATCTCCCAACCTGAACTATCCTCTCTATAGTGCTTCCTTGTTTAAATCTAAGACATATAAGATAAGCATTAAAAAACATTCATTTTGGAGTAGAAATTACTCCAAGTCTCTGGATAAGATACTCAAAGACTTCCCGTGGAAGCGGTTTTGTAAAGTTGTATGCCACTTGTTCTTTTTTTCCCGCATACTCAACTCTGATGTTCTTCTCTGCAACCTGTTCCTATAGAAAGTGATACATGATTGGAATGTGCTTCTTCTTGGAGTGCATCACCGGGTTCTTTGAGATATTAACGGTGCTTGTATTATTACAATAAATTGGAATGGGCTCATCATACTCAACCCGTATATCTGTCATAGTTTTTTTCATCCATAGAACTTGTGTACAACATGTTGTTGCTGAAATATACTCTTCTTTGGTTGTAGTTAAGGAAACTGATGATTGTTTATTTCTTATCCATGACACTAAACACTCAGCCAAGTAGAACGTTGCTCCATTGGTGCTTCATCGATCATCAATGCAACCTACCCAATCTGCATCTGTGTAGGAAATAAGGGATAGATCCTTTCCTTTTGGCTACCATAATCCAAACTCTTTTGTTCGTTTGAGATATATGAAAATCCTCTTCATTTCTAATACATGTGAATCATTTGGTGCTACCTGAAATCATTCCACCTGTCCAACTACCTGCATTGCATCTAGTCTGGATGTTGTCACATATAGTAAGCTACCAATCATTGACCTATATTTCCTCTGGTATGTAGACTTTGAAGCATCATATTTTCTCAACTTGCAACTGGTTTGCATAGGAGTGGTATCTGGTTTTCAATATTCCATTCCGAACCTCTTTAGCATTTCTTTGATATAATTAGTTTGAGAAATAAAAATTCATTGGTTTCTTTGACATATTTGAAGACCTAGAAAGAAGGATAGTTCTCTAAGTAATGACATTTCAAATTCATTCTGCATATCCTTTACAAATTTCTGGCTTAACCTATCATTAGTACTTCAAAAAATAATATCATCAATATAAAATTCAATTAATAAAATACCATATTAAGTTACCTTGATGTAGAGATTGATGTATGCACTTCCTTTTCTGAACCCTTCCTATTGTAGATATTTATCCAGTCTAGAGTACCATGCTCTAGGATCCTGTTTTAGACCATACAATTTCTTCTTCAATTTGCACACGTAATCTGCGTTCTCTAACAACTGAAATCCTTTTCGTTGTTCAATGTAGACTTCTTCTTCAAATTCCTCGTTCAGAAAAGATGATTTCATGTACAACTGATTCATCAATTGTTACATTGATGCTTTCAACAAATTTGCTCAATCTCAGATTGTAACACTTTTATGCTTTCCTTGTATTAGAGTAAACAACAAGTACTCCTTTGTCCACACGAGAATCAAAATTTCTCATTCTTCCATCTTCTCTTTTGATGTAGCATTTTCTTCCAAATACTTTGAAGTGCTTCACATTTGTTGGTCTTCCTTTCCATAGCTCATAGGGATTTTTGTCTGTGTCTTTTCTAGGCATTACTCTGTTTTGAATGTGAACTGTTGTAAGCACTACATGTGTCCAAAAAATATCTCTCAATTTGGAATCCATTAGCATTATTTGAGCCATTTCCTTTGTAATTAACATCCATAATGTTCATTTGTCTCTGAACCAATCTATGAATCCATGCTCTCATCCAGTGTCCAAGACTCTACTACAAAATTGTCCATAATGATAACCCATTTATTACTATACTATCATGTACTTCTGCTAACTGACTGCTCTGGATCTGTCTACTCAAACTCTGCAAGCTTCTCGAAGGATGGTTCTTTTGTATGTCACAACTATCACATAGGCTCCCCTTTATAATATTCATGTTACCTGGGAGTCTCTAAGTTGGATGGGTCAAAAAAATTCCTGCTCTGATGTGTATTCATCATCATCTTCATTGGTAGATTCATCATCTCTCTAATCTCTAACTTCTTTCCTTTTTTCTGTGGATTCATCTTTCACTACAATGACTGAAAGTACAATCTCTTGAACTTGTTCCTTATTTACATGTCCTTCTTTTCTTTCAGTTATTTTCCAAACCTTTCTGTATCTCACATCTTTCTTTTTCTCTGTAGAATTTTCTTCATCTCGTTTTATTGCCAATATTGCAATCTTTGGACCTGGTATTTGTTCACTCGTTATTCGTGTTTTCTTATCCATACTTTCTTATATATGATATCAATGTTCTCTTTCATGGATGTATCGATCATGCTTCTACAATCACTAGCTTTGTGTCCACATTTATGAAATTTGTAACATTCAATGTTATGTGGGGCCACATATGCATTTCTTGCTTGAACATTTTTATAATCCCTGCAATTTGCAACCTTGTGTCCAAAATTAGTACAATTAAAACAATGACCATAAAAGAAATTTGCATACCTGGGAGTGAATGATCTTCTTTGTGCTGTAGTCCTTCTAAAGTTCTGCCTTACTGATCATGATCATGATTGAAGCTTCTTTATGGATTGAACATGGATGGTCTTCTTGAAGATGTATCTTCAATAGTTTTCTTAGATTTTGATTGACCATGATTCCTTCCTTTGATTTCTATTTTCTTCATTCTTCTTTTCTAGCAACCTAGAGTGCTTCTCTTCATTATCTATAACTAATGTAGATGTTTTCGTCTGTTCAACGTTCTTGTTGAGATTTATGATTTTACTTCTCAATGTGACAACTTATTCTTCAAGCTTCTCAACCTCTTCTTCTTTCTTCATTATTTGAGACTTCATGACTTCTTATGTTCATCTCACTTCTTCAAGATGAATTTTTAATCTGATTATTTCTTCTTAAAGTCCTTTCTCTTCTTGACCAAACTCTACCTCAAGATGTATTAGATCATTATTTCTTTCCTTAAGATGATATGTCAATATATTTTCTCGTATTTCTGCTTCTTCCTTCTATGCTGCTATGTTGGCTTCCAAATACTTCTTTTGATGTTCAAGATTTTCTTTGATCTTTCTGGCTTCTTCTAGCTGAGTTCTTAATTTTTTGATGACATGTTGGGCTTCTTAAAAAATGTGAACACTTTCTTTTTGTTTCATCAATTATTTCTTTAGTGGCTTGTTTTCTTCTCTTAGTTCATCTAAAGCACTAATGAATTTTTCTTCATAATTGTCTTCCTTTTCAATTATTTTTTCTGTCTCATTTTCTTCATGGAAATCTATTTCAAGATGTCTGTGTTTTTCACAATTAAAGAAAAACAACATACCTATAGTGATTATGTACTCTTCATCTTCTGAATATGTTTGACATGGTGAACATAATTCTTCTTGATCTGTATCTGCATCTTCTTTGGCATTTTCTAAATCTGCGATGGGTGAAGAATATATGTCATGTAACTTATCCCAAAGTTCTTTGGCTGATGAATATTTACTAACCTTTTCTGTTACCGGATTAGGTAATCCTTCCCAGATGAAATCCATTGCTATTTTGTTATTCTTCTTCAATTCTTTCTTGGCTGCAGTCTTTTCCCTTTTTGAACTTTCATATCTTTTAATGAATGATAGTCAAATATAATTTACATGTTCCTGTAAAAATAATTTCATCCTTCTACTCCATATCTCATACTTTAAACCATTCTGACCATTAAACAATGGTACTCCATTCTCATAATAATCCATGATCTCCTTCCAATGGTTAAATTGTTTCCTGAAGGAACTGGCTATGATTCCAATTGTTGGATTAGTGAGAGGGGGGGTGAATCAGTAATAGAGAAATACAATCCTTTTTAACCACAAAATGAAAGAGTTATATTAATGTAGCATTATCATCCAATAGTTTCATATTAAAAAAACAATGAACAAATGAGAAATCATACACATACACAATACACCAGTGCTTTTACGTGGAAACACAAAGCGGAAGAAAACCATGAATTTTTTTTTCTTATATGTATTTAAGAATTACATTCATTGGAAGCACCAACTTCCTTTGTTTTCCATCTGCAACTAGAAGGAGGCTCCAACACCCTATTTTCTCAAGCTACAACCTAAGGGAAGCTCCAACTCCTGAATTATTTGGCTACAACCAGAAGGAGACTACAAACCCCTTTTTTTCTCCAACTACAACCACTTTTCCTTTCCCCGTCCAACTTCCCTAACGTATAATTAGAATGATGGAACCATTGTCACACTATCAACCAAACAACCTGTACTAATAACCTGAACCATGCATCAACTAGTACCTCAACCTGTAATCAAAATAAGTGCATCAACCATGCACCAACATGTACCAAACAACTTGTAATCAACCTATACCATAAACAAGTGCATCAACCATGCACCAACCTGTACCTCAACCTATACCATGAACAAGTGCATCAACCATGCACCAAAGATGTACAAATAACCTGTCACAATGACCTGTCCAAACAACCTTTCCAAACAACCTATGAAAACAACCCGTCTCATCAATATTATCAACCAAATCATATCTACTCACCAAGATCAATCACCAATACAACTCTCAAATATGTGCATCAACCAAGCATAACACAACAACTCATAATCATCACCAAGATCAATATGTGCTTCGAATAATATACCAAGAAAAGTATGTTACATCAATCATAAACCATGTGTCAACAATACTACTAACAAGTGTCTCCAACCATGTACCAAGTATGTACCAATCATGTATCAAATACAAATAAACTATGACTCATCAAGATGTACCAACATCATCAACTACACACCTCATGTATGTGCCAACTCATCAACTACTTGTCTCAACCATGTACCCAACATGTACCTCAACCAAAATCCCTCATCAATTTCATCATCCAAATATGATTTGTAACTCTGTAATAGACCTAGTGTATATGATCACATACCTACAAACCTTCCTTAACTTTAACAGCAAGAGACTAGCATTTTCATCAAACTTTACTTTTGTCTCACATGACTAATTTTGGATTAGTCAAAAACCCTAACTTGCAATAATCATAACTAAGTACCTGTAATGAATAAAGATCTGAAAATGGTATACAATTTTCTTCAGTGTATTTTATGCAATTCCTCCATATTTCACTACTTGTAACCTCTCAGAAAAGGAGTTATAGAAAAAATGCCACACCTTGTTGAATTCAACCTTATTCTAGAGATCAAACTTGTAGAGTGTGTCGCGCATGGAATATTTGTTGTATGGATATGAAAACCATATAAAGAATACTACAGACTTTAATCTAACCAATACATTTGGTCTTACTGAATTTAGATATGTTATAAAGAATTTATGATGTTTTTACCTGAAACACTTGTTTTAGACTAGTTTCAGCACTAGCCACAAACACTATTTTCCACGGCATGTAACTCCAAAAATACAATGACCCACAAGATGAAATTTGTATCAAAGCTACTTGGATATGTTTCCTCAATGTCCTCCCAATTTCATGGTTTGGATAATTCTATAAACAAATTTATTTCTAAAATGGCGAGATGCCCTGTAAATAACATACCTTAGAAAGCATCATCAAAATAATTTACCCTCCCTTGAATTTCCACCTTCTTTACTTCAAATTCCCTCTGAAATTAGGCTTAGATATCCTTCGGTTACCTCACTCACTTATAGATATTCAATATGCTCAAGTGTGATTAAAATGAGAGAGTCTTTCCTCTTATTTATACTTTCATGTAGCTTCCTCAAGGGGTTTCCTTTTAACCATCTTAACCCACTTTCCTTATTTTAGGGTTAACCCACTTCTAACCACTTGTCCACTTAGTAATTTCTTCATTAACTTTATTATTTAAATAAAAAAAATTGTATCCACTTTGACTTATATTATACTAATCACTTCACTTTATTATTTACCATCTAAAATCTCTCAAACCACTTTCCTTATTTTAGGGCTAACCCACTTCTAACTACTTGTCCACTTAGTAGTTTATCCATTAACTTTATTATTTAAATAATTTGGTTTTTATCCACTTTGAATTATAGTACACTCATCACTTCACTTTACTATTTGAATAATTTCTTATTTGCAACCACTTTGACTAGTTTGACCTTTTGGGGCTTCTAGATGACTCACGAGGGTTCTCCAACTTCACATGTTTTTAAATCTCTAACCGTGAGGAGTTATGTGATGTTCCACATACCACCAAAAATGGCATGACATGTACTATCCATCCAAAATAGTATTACCCTCAAATATGTTAAAAATAATACCATTATACATCAATAAAACTTGGGTCCATTACCCAAACCTTTGTGCTACCGGAATTTGCTACCAGATTGTCTTCAAGGGTTGACATCAATGACAACCAACCCATTTAATCAACAGTCTGAAAGGAGTGAACAGATTTCTTAGTGGAGTATTGATTTTGAAGAAGACTTATGGAAATCATTCATCGAGACAACACTTAGCCAAAGTGTTGAGAAGTTAAAGTATGGATAAACGCAAGGAGTGCATGGAAGGTTCTCAAAAACCTTCAAAGTCTCGAGGCGAACAAGTGCAAGAAGATTGTAGGAGGGACTTAGAAATTTTTTAATTCATAAGTTTCAAAGTTTCATAGGAGTGCAAAAGGAGGCACCCAACATTCGAGTCACTTCATGTGTCCAAGCTCAAGAAGGCCAACAACCATTATATTCAAGGAGGAGGGATTTTGTTAAGGTTTGGGGGATGAATGCTCAAGATCCAGCCAAGAGAAGGAAGGATCCATTGTGACCGAAAAATATGGGAAAGTAGCATGAGAGTTACCCCTAGAAATCCTTCAGAATTTGTCATTTTGACAGATCTAATTTGGGGAGTGCAAAAGAGTCAAACACTCCCAAATTTATGAAGTCACGAAGCTCATATGAACCATTGATTTGTTAAAGTTTCATCTATTATTAAGTTACTTTTCTAGGTACTAGATAACAATAGCATAGATAGGATTACTGAGAGAAACACAATCACAAGAGTACACAAGCATTTATCCTGGGAAACCCTCAAGGGGAAGAAAACCCAACAAAACTTCCTTAATATAGATAGCCAATACAATGCCAAGATAATGAACCAAAAAACACAGAGATTCCTCTCCCAAGGATGCACCTCTCTCTCTCTTCCTTCTTCTGACAACTGGTAACTGCAACTTCCTTCAATACTTGCACACTAGATGAGTGAGTTGAGTGTGTTTCCAAATGAGGTGTTGGCCTCTCTTATTTATACAATATGGCAGGTGTTGAACATGTGTCTTTTCACTGGTAGGGCTGACTTCTCATTTTGGGTGGTTATAACCACTTTAATATATTTTGGCTAGGCCGACTTCTCATTCTGGGTGGTTATAACCACTTTAATATATTTTGGGGCCATATTTTCATTTAGCCTATTACAATTAGGGTTTGACCAATCTGCAAAAGGGGATTTGGTCAATTACAATGCCCAACATGATCAATCCACAAAAGGGGATTGATCTAATCAATAATAAATATATTTTATCTTTATCCACAAAAGGGGATAAGAATATTCTTTGCAGTTACACAATATTTTAACATTTAAGGACTCTATTGCTGAGGCACTGGTCATTCGGGTGTACTGAAAGTGAATCCTCTCTAGAAGCCATGATATACTAGCTAATTTCTAGCTGGTGTCTAATGATGTTGCGCACCAGTTGATGCTTGTCCTATTGGTCTCGCTGAGTCATGCATTGAACCCCACTGATAAGCTCCTCCTCTGCTATGAGGGCCTTCTGGACAACATCGTGCAAGGTTTGATGCATCAAAATTCTAATCTTTGCATGAATACTGACATTACAACCAAACACAAAACCTGTTCACCTTAATTTTCTCGGTATTTAGGTGCAGAGCATACTGAAGAAGCTCCATAAAACAGACCTCATACTCGGGTACTGTACAATGGCCCTGTCTCAAGGCGTTGAACTTTTTGAGCTGACACTGAATGATTTCCTATGATAGATACTTCTCCCGGAACTGTTCCTCAAATAGTTCCCATGACACATCTTCAACGACCATGTTCAATTGTGGCAGGAGAGTCTTCCACCATATAAGAGAGCTCCCCTTTAGTTGAAAGACCGCCATTCAGACCTTCATGTTCGAGGTATAGTTGCAAAGTGTAAATAACATCACTATATTCTCCAACCATGCCTTGATGGTTGCTCCTTTTGGGGCACCAAATAACTCAGGAAATTCGACCTTCTCGAGTTCCCCAAGAATGCTACCAGTACCGACTAGAGCACGCAGTGGACCCTTAGGGGGTGCCGATGCCCTGGCCTCTTCTCTATCCAAATGGATGATCAATGCCTCAAAAATCCACTGAAAGGACCTCATTAGCCCAACCACATCACCCACAACTATCTGTTCCTTCCTGACAACATGCTCGTCTCCTTGGGGGTTAGACCCCTCAGGCGTGGATGCTACTGGATGCATCACGCCTCCTCCCCTAGCACTCCGTGACATCCTCTAACCATGATTACCTACACGAATACAAGTCAACTTAATTATAAACATTATAATCAAATATCAAATCAATGGAAGCTGTAGTGATCCCAAGTTGCGGGTCGAA
>SNQJ01S0058065.1:60664-108687 GCA_010110895.2 Picea sitchensis | reverse complement strand
AGAAACACAAAGGAAAAAGGGAAACTCAAGAAAGACTTAATTGATTATAAGCTATCAATCTAAGTACATATATGAGTCTGAATAAAAAAACAAAAATACTTCAATCAAGAAAAAAAAGATAGAAATCCATAATCAATACCACTATCAAGAAATATCCATAGTATGGTCACGAGTTTTGCTTTCCGAGAAAATCCCCTACAGTAGTTGGTTGTACTACAACGTACCAATGACTATATAAAAACAAATTTACAAACAGAGCATCGAACAAAGATATAATAACTAATTTCCAAAGAAATAACTAACTATTAGGCGGAAGAGAAATATTGATGCACTCAGAGTCATACAATTGATAGCACTCCCGATTGTCGTAGTTTCTTCATTTTTTTCTAGCAACTCCTCTACAACCTGCAAGAACCTTAAAGATGAATGACTATACAAAGAGGTATTTATACTAATAACTACCCATTAGTCTGATGAAATATAACAGTGAAATATCAACAAGTAGTATTCTACGAAATATATGTGAAAATATTACAAAGAAACTGTTACAAATACAACATATTTCGATGAAAACAGTTTCTATTTTTATTCAACAATTCAGGTTCTTACACCTTTATACCCTTCCCATGCGTGGATTCCCTATGGAGAGATATATCCAAGTTCCTCCACCCTTCCTCATGCTATACAAGATATTATTGACTTCCGATCTACCATGGGCCCAAAGAGAACATTAGGGAAAACTCTTCAAAAGATAAGACGCTATTCAAAAATAAGGGATGGAAACAAAGGCTTCCAGGTCAAACTAACAACAATAAGGATGTATAAGGGTTTATAGACTTGGTGGGGTTAGCCAAACATATGTTTTCTTAATGTGTGCAAAGAACCATTACTTCTCATTTCCTTTGTCCTTGGACAAATGCTCATTTTATGTAGTCTCTAGTTGGTTACAGATGGTTGAGTGTAGGTAAAAGGAGTTAGGCAAGTAACCAAACCCGTAACTCAACATTTAATAAATCATAAATGCATTTTTTTAATCATGTTCTTACATTTACACGACTGTCTCTTTAGTGGCCCATGTGTACGTGAGTACCATAACTACGAGGGCATGTACATCTTCCAGAAAAAGGTTTTTTGGAAGGTCTCAAGGAGGTATGGAGAATAATAGTTTGTAAATAGGATAAGTATTAGGCCAACAAGCTTGTTAATGTTTCATAGGTGGAAATTGATGCTATAACAATATGTCCTTGAAATCAACTTCCTTTCTCACCTAATTGAGATGAAACAATGAGAAAGATAGCACTTGTGACTAAAGAAAAACAAAAGAAGATATATGGACATTATATTGGTCACTACAATCAATCTATAATTTATTATAGAAAAACTATTATTTTCTTACTATTTACCTTCATCTTTGAGCATTGTTACTTTGTTAGGAGTCACCTTAATCCTCATCTACCTTTTAAAGTGTTCTTTTTGACAACTAAATTAGATATTTAGAAAATTTCAAAAGATCGAAATTCATCTCAAAACATATACATATATAAAATGATAATCATTTAAAGTTTTGATGAGTTAAGTCACTTAACCAACATAAATATATCAGGCCCAAAGAGTGATCAAATACCACTTGATGCAAACTATGCAAACCTTTAGTCATGTTTTTGCATTCTAAAAAATGTTTGTACCTCAAAAGATTTAATTATTCTCAAGACATGATAGATATGGAGTTAAAATAAATTTGTACCCATTACAAATTGCCAACAAAATACCAATTCATAAAACTTTACATTTAATATAAGAGGACAGCACATTCTCCAAACTATGTTAACTTTCAGTAAACCATTATGAAGTCTAAGTGGAATCAATGAAGAACAACATAAACTGAATTCATTGAAAAGTTAAACTAATCTATTAATAAACCTAAATTAATAATCCTAAGCTAATTTTGTAGCGAAGAAACCCCATTTTCAAGTAAAAAATGAAGCTACATAATTTCAAGAGTGGCATACATTCCATATAATCCAAGTTCCATATATGGAAAATCTTCAGCTTAGAGGTTTTGCTAAATGAACCATATGTTCAAAAAATTCATTAGAAAAACAAAATGAAAGTTAGCTTCAAGATTAATGAATTCCACATTAATCTCACTAACCATACGATTAGAATTTATGGTTAAAAGATAATTAAATGTGCCCCATTTTTAATAGGTATAGGCATTTCGACCCCCGATTATAAGGTTATCCCTTGTCTTCTGAGCAGGATTGTAGAACCGTTTGGGTTGATTGACAGGAAAACAAATGGATTAATTCCCGGAATTTTTTGCTATTCCACCGTCTCTTCTTCTGAATCCTCAACAGGAAGGTCACCAATTCACACAGGTAGCACGCCTCATTGTATGTATTACGAGTTCATAAGCTTTTCCTCGTGACCGCTCTATATGGTCCGAAATCTCCGTCATTAGAGCAGCATGCTTATTACTTATGCTTCGTCCCTCATCATATTATTCGTTTATGTTCTCTCATTCCATTCGATTCGCCTCAATGTCCGCTATATCTCGTTGAATAATTAGCCCGGATTTGCTATATTCACTGTTTATGGTTGAAGTGTCAACGGTAGCATGGCCTGATGCCACGTCCTGCCTTCAATTTATAAAGTCATAAATAAAATTATGGGTTTATAACTGAATTATGGGTTCAATGTAAACGTTTCACATTAGGGCGTGCATTCATATCAGCACAGGCATATTACCACACACGTTTTATATTAGGGCATGCATCCGTTTTGCCTTATTGAGTTCTCAATTTATTGATAGATAACATTATTGCAGAGATAAAATTCTACCTCAACCTCATTCAATTATGCATGCTTATATTACATAGATAAAATTATAATCGAATTATGAGTTTATAATTCAATTATATGTTCAATTTAAAAATGTTTCATATTACCACACACATTTTATACTAGGGCATGCATCTGTTTTTTAATGAAGTGTCGTGCGTTTAATTTAAAGGCCCGATGCCACGTTATTCTCTGACGTTTCATATTATGCCATATCCATATTACTATTATTTCATATTATGCCATATCCATATTACTATTATTTCATATTAAGGCCGTATCCATATTACTATTGTATATTGTTTCATATTAAGGCCGTAATATAGGAATTGTCGATGGATCACAAGCGAGAGTATGATTATTGTTTCTGGACTAGGAAGAAGGCTAACAGAGAAAAACATCAACCAGGACGAGATAGGATGTAGGTTATTTGATTTATTTTGATTTCCTTCAATTGGTTTAGTTTATTATGATTTCTGATCTATTATGATATGCAGGTTATTTTATCCATATTATTAGTATAGTAGACGCATTAGATGCATTTGGAGCACAAGTCAGAGAAAGATTATTCTTTCTACATATTGGACTGGGAAAACGATTAATAGAGCATAGCATCATCTAGGACGAGGTAAGATCTTCATAATTGTATTTAAAATTTCTGTAATTTTGTATTTTTCTAGGTTATAGATGCTATGATGGATTTTGGTTTTAGGTTTTGCATCCATGCTTGAGAACCATTGAAGGCAGAGGGACCATGAACCCACCTTCAATGATCGGTAGCATGCATTCACTCTCTCTTTAAAATTTATTTTCCTTGGTAATGCATGTTCTTGACTCTTCAAAACTCGAGGATTAACCACTCATTACTATTATATCCCATATTACTTAAGCGGTGGCGTCTTAACCTTTCAAGGCAACCAGACACCATCATCACCTTGATTAAACCTTTTAGAAGATCTAAGGGGCAATTTGTGTTAAAGTTTAAGCTATTATTAGGTTACCTTTCTATTTAATAGATAACAATAGCATAGACAGGATCACTGAGAGAAACACAATCACAAGAGTACACAAGCATTTATCCCGGGAAACCCTCAAGGGGAAGAAAACCCAACAAAACTTCCTTAATATAGATAGCCAATACAATTCCAAAATAATGAACCAAACAACACATAAATTCCTCTTCCAAGGATGTCCCTCTCTCTCTCTCTTCCTTCTTCAGGCAACTGGTAACTGCATCTTCCTTCAATACTTGCACACTAGATGAGTGAGTTGAGTGTGTGTCTAAATGAGGCATTGGCCTCTCTTATTTATACAATTCTGGAACATGTGGAAGTGTCTCTTCACTGGCAGGGCCAACTTCTTCTTTTGGGTGGTTATAACCACCTTTAATATATTATGGGGCCTCTTTAATATATTATGGGGCCGACTTCTTATTTAGACTATTACAATTAGGGTTTGACCAATCCGCAAAAGGGGATTTGGTCATTTACAATACACGACATGATCAATCGACAAAAGAGGATCGATCTAATCAATAATAAATATATTTTATCTTTATCCACAAAAGAGGATAAGAATATTCTTTGCAGTTACAGAATATTTTAACACTCCCTCTTAACAAGAAGGATATTCTTTATCTTTTGACAGGTCACTGGATGTCAACATCAACTAGGTAGCAACATCCACTCGATAACATCATCAACTGGGTAATCATCATTAACTGGATAACTGGAGGCATCCACTTGGTCATCTGGCACCATGATCATTGAATAACATATCTATAAATCATTGGAAGTTTTGTTCTCTTTATCTTTGCACAGAAGATATTATTTCTTTCTTTGGTCTTCATGGAGAAGATACTTCTTTCTTATCTTCACACAAAAGATATCTTATCTTCACATAGAAGATATTCTATGAGTTTTGCCATTCCTTTTATGTTCTCCCTTCTCTTGTAGTCACCTATCTCACCCATCAACTAGGGACGACTTCTACCATAGCTTCACTTCTAGTCATCCCACATGAACTAGAGAAGCTAATATGGTAGCCTAGGCAAGACTAGACTCCCTTTCCATGACCCATGCAGGATCATGACACAAACCTCAAGAGCCAACTAACCATTCCACATGGTCAAGGTTTGTGTTCGAGGCTACTCAATCATTGGCTAGAGGAGAGTATTTGCTCGCTACCCCTTGGATAAACATCCACATTCCTCTCTACGAGGGTGGTCACACCACTCTCTACGAGGGTATTCTAGCATGTCCCTAGAGTATCCAAAACTCAACACATAAACAAAGGCCAAACTTGGCAAATTTCTCATTCCTCTTCTCTACGAAGGTCTCTTCTCTTTTCCTTCTCTATGAAGGTCTACCTATGGGATTTCGCTTTCCTTCTTTATGAAGGTCTTTTCTCTTTCTCTTTATCTACGAAGGTCTAGTTATGGGATCAAAAAAATCTCTTGTGGTTCAAAATATTTCCATGGTATAATACCATGCTACCCATATGTTGGGCACCATCCATTTACTGGATAGTTTTTATCTTGATGAAAATATCTGGGCACCATCCATCTGCTTTTCTAATTGCATCAAATCATGATCCTTCATTTCGAACCCGGAGACATGGTTCCCTCTTGCACCAAGCTAATAGCTTCTAATCATCATCCTTGAAGTTTTCTTCTGTAATATCCTTGAGTTCAAATATTTCTTTCTTTCTATCTTTATACTGGATCAACCTACTCCCTCTGCATCTATAAGAATGGTACTGGAGCAACCTGTAGTTACCCGCATCTCATCCACTATATCGGAGTATCCATATTTTTCTTCATCTTGAATATTTATGTTCTGCATCTTTAGGAGCCTCCTGCTCCTATATGAATACCAGATATTGTCTGGTCTTCACTGACTGTCACCATATCATACGTTATTCTCATATTGTCTAATTTCTGCAATTCACAACATAAGTTCTTTCTTCCAAGACTTCTAAACTTACTTACAGTATGCTTTCTTTGTCACTCTCATGAGTGATAATACATGAAATAAATATGTATCTCTTTCTTCATCCTCTTCTTTGATACTTCCTTCATAAGTCTGAATAGACACTGAAATAAAATGAGGTTGATTAGCATTCTCACAAAAAACTAACTTGTAATGAGAAGGTATTAAAGTAAACAAGATACTAAAAATAAACATGAATACTTATCTTTTGTTTTTGTGTGGGGAGGCTCTACAGACTCCACCATTTTCTTTCTTTCTCCAGATCAACTATCTTCAGCTTAAAGTACATAATCCTTAATTTATGCTAGAGCTTTCTTGGAGGGAGAAGATTCCTCTTCTTCTGCCACATGTGATTGATACTTTTTTTTTCCTTTTCCTTGAGGACATTCATAGGAAAAGTGTCCCAACTTTTGAAAGTTGTAGCATCTAATCATTGAAACGTCTTTCTTCTTGTCTGGAACTCTTACGGAGTTAGATTCTTTATTGTTCTTCCTGAAGGAACTTCTTTTGTTCTTTTGAGCTCTAAGAGCTTCCTCTTCATCGAAAATTAATCTCTTATGTTGGTCTGGAAGTCTAGATTCTTCATCTTCATCTGTGCAATCTACCCATAACTTATCAAACTTGGGTAACTTGTTTCTTGCACACACTCCTTGTACAAAATGAATCCAAAATGTTGGAAACCCATTTTGGGTTGTGGTTACAAGTTCTTTGTCACTAATGACATCTCCAAAGCTGCAAGCTGATCTCTGATATAAGAAACTCTCATAAGATAGGATGTGATAGATTCTGAGTTGTCCATCTTCATATTACCAAGTTGATTTATTAAGGTAAGATTCCGGCTAATGTCTTTTCTTTCATATAATGTGTTGAGTGCTTCATACATTTTCCTTGTTGTCTATAGTTCGGATATATGCGGGATCAAGTGATATTTTACTAAACCTGATACGATTCTCCTTGCTTTCTTTTCATTCTTCTTATGCTTGGTCTTTTTCTATTCTTCATTTCGTTCTGGTACACCCATTGTAACATGTTCTAGGAGATCATTCTCGTCTAGAAACATCTGCAACCTATGCTTCCAAGATTGGAAGTTTCTAGATCCTTCCAAACTGTCTTCTACCCTCATGATGGTAGCCATTCTTTCTTGTAGAAGAAACCCTAGCCCTTCGGGCTATAGAAATAATAAAAAAATCAAATTACTTGGATCTGAAAACTGAACTCACCAAAAGATGCGTTGGACTAAGGTGAGTAGCTTCGTGTGTTTATATTTCAAAAAATCCAACTTTTACCCCTCCAAACTTGATCTGCAGATTTCTGGACTAGTGCTTTTGGTTTTCTGGTACTTCTAGTACACTGGTACTTCTGGTTTTCTGGTACTTTGTGAAAACTAGGGTTTCACTTTTTGGGAGATCTAGCCACTGAAAAAGTGTGCTGAGGATGCCAGAATGTTACTTGAGGTAAGGCACACATTTCTATATGTATTTGAGGCTGAAAACATTCTTTAATAAAAAAACCCTAATCTTCATGTATGACAATAGTGACGTTTTTCTTTTTCATGTGAAAGATGCTCTCTTCAACTTAGCTCTGATACCATGTTAAAGTTTAAGCTATTATTAAGTTACCTTTATATTTACTAGATAACAATAGCATAGACATGATCACTTAGAGAAGCACAATAACAAGAGTACACAAGCATTTATCCTGGGAAACCCTCAAGGGGAAGAAAACACAGCAAAACTTCCTTAATATAGATAGCCAATACAATTCCAAGAGAATGAACCAAACAACATAGAAATTCCTCTTCCAAGGATGCGCCTCTCTCTCTCTTCCTTCTTACGACAACTGGTAACTGTAGCTTCCTTCAATACTTTCGCACTAGATTAGTGAGTTGAGTGTGTGTCTAAATAAGGCATCGGCCTCTCTTATTTATACAATTTTGGCACCTATGGAAGTGTCTCTTCACTGGCAGGGCTGACTTTTTCTTCTGGGTGGTTATAACCACCTTTAATATATTATGGGGCCTCTTCAATATATTTTGGGGCCGAATTCTTATTTAGCCTATTACAATTAGGGTTTGACCAATCTGCAAAAGGGGATTTGGTCATTTACAACACCCGACATGATCAATCCACAAAAGGGGATTGATCTAATCAATAATAAATATATTTTATCTTTATCCAGAAAAGCGGATAAGAATATTCTTTGCAGTTACACAATATTTTAGCAATTTGTTAGTGTTTAAATACCATAATTGAATTGTAATTCTATGCATTCTGTGACGCATAGACAAACAAGAAGATTGAAATCACATTGAAGATAATTTGTCATTTTGTATTCAGAGGTGTTCTCTCTGTTTTTACCCTATTTTTTATTAAGTTTGTAAACTTGTCTGATTTCTTGATTGGATTAGTTATATTGATTTTAATTTGACTAAATGCAGTAACTATTTGGTTTTACCGATTGCCAACCCGGTCCCACATTTATTCCAGGTTTATTTGTTGGAGCGCGTGATACCCGAATTGGTGGGCCCAAAGCTTATTCACCTTTCATGATTTAGGATTTGTTGTTGCATTTTCCTTTTGCGTTGGGTGTTTGTAAACCCCAAAACCTCAAAGTGTTGGGCCCACAACTTATTCGTATTTCGTGATTCGACAATTCACGTGGTGTTTTGTTTTTTGTGTTCAGTGTTTGTAATCAACGAAACTTGATCCCTGAACAACCTCCATTTTCCACATTTTGTATCAGAGCCTGTAGTCTATTCTACTATTGCTTAGTTCATTGTAGATTATTCTCGTTGGTGCAAAATTTTATTCTCTTATTTTCCTGCATGAAGGTTTATTTAATTTCTTTCAAATTTTATATAAATGGTTGCGTCTCGTAGTAATTATTCTCAGGTTCAAGTTCTTGTTCTGAGCAAGAAGTCATATGACACTTGGTATATTCGAATGAGGATGATTTTATGTTCTCGAGATTTATGGACCTATGTTATTGATGGTTATGGTGAGCCAACTGATGTAGCAACAGAATTAGTCTCTCTAATGTTGACCGTGTTTTGCTGAAGGAAAATAGGAAGAAGGATAACGAGGCTCTTGGATTAATCCAGCAAGGATTAAATGAATCCATTTTTACGAAGATTTCTAGTGCTGCGAAGATGACTTGGGACATTCTTGAAACCTGTTATCAAGATGTGTCCAAGGTGAATACATTCAAGTTGTAGAACTTGAGAAGGGATTTCAAAAATCTGAAGATGAAGGATAATTAAAGTGTTGATACTTTCATGACTCAAGTAATGAGTGTTGTGAACCAGCTTAGGCAGTATGGAGATGATATTAAGAATAAGAGAGTTATTGAGAAACTGTTGAGAAGTTTACCCAAGAAGTTTGAACCCATTGTTGTACCCATAGAGGAATTTAAGGATTTAATTCAAATGCAAATTGATGAGTTCACTGGTTTCCTTGTTGCTCATGAATCTAGGATATCTAGATATGAAGAAGGATCATTGGAGCATTCTTTCAAATCCCAACTGCATGTTACCAAAGGCAAAGGCAGAGGAAGGTTTCATACTTGTGGTAGAGGAGGTCGATTTTTTGATCGAAGGGACAACAGAGTTGAATCAGAGTCTGAGAAGAAGTCCGAGTAGAATCCTACTAATTTAAAAGGGAGAAGCAACAAATCGTGGCAGCAAGCAAAACAGAGGTATGATAAAACTAAAGTACAATGTTATTATTGTAATAAGTTTGGGCATTTTGCTAACAAATGTTGGAAGAAGCAGGCAGATGCTTGAAAGCAGTCTGCACATATCACAAATGAGTCTRAGGATCATCAAAATCTTGTGTTTTTTACCTSCAATGTCACTCAGGAAAGTGAAAATGATATTTTGTTTTTGGATAGTGGTTGCAGTAACCACATGACTGGTAATAAGGATTTATTTTCATTTATTGACAATAGTATTCAGTCTAAATTAAAACTGGGAAATGACTATAAGGTTACAGTTAATGGTAAAGGTGTAGTTTATGTTTACACTAAGGATAATAAAAAAAGAGATATTGATGATGTTTATTTTGTGCCTGGTCTAAAATGAAATCTTATTAGTGTTGGACAACTGATGGAGAAAAAGTATAGAGTGTTCGTCAAGAACAAGGTATGTACAATCTAAGATAAATTTCCTAGTAAACAGTTGATTGCAAAAGTAGAGATGACCAAGAATATAATGTTTCCACTTGTTATGAGAAATGATTTGAGTGGTTCTTTGAATGTTTATAAAGCTGGAAGTTTAGATGAATCTTGGTTATGGCATTTGAGATATGGTCATTTACATTTTGGTGGCTTAGATATGTTACAAAAGAAACATATGGTAAAGGGGTTACCTTGTATTCAACAACTGCAAGCAATTGTGAGAGCTACATACTTGGAAAACATCATAAAGAGAAATTTGTTTTAGGTGTTTCCTACAGAGAAAAATCTACATTAGAAATTGCCCGCAAACACCTTGTTTGAATGGTAATGTTTATTTTATGACTTTTATTGATGATTTCAGGTGGAAGACTTGGCTCCATTAGAAATTGCCTGCAAACACCTTGTTTGAATGGTAATGTTTATTTTATGACTTTTATTGATGATTTCAGTAGGAAGACTTGGTTATATTTGTTGAAGCAGAAATCTGAAGCCTTTGAAGTTTTCAAGAGGTTTAAGTATATGGTTGAGAGTGAGAGTGGTCTAACCATTAAGATCCTTAGGTCTGACAAAGGAGGTGAGTATAAACTAAATGAATTCGTTCAATTCTGTGATCTTCATGGAATTAAAGGCAGTTTACTGCTCGATATACTCCACAGCAGAATGGAGTGACTGAAAGGAAGAATCATACCATCATGGATATGGCTTGAAGCATGTTGAAAGAGAAGCATCTTTCAAATGAATATTGGGGAGATGTGGTTCTTTGATATATTTTTATCTTGAATAGAAGTCCAACCAAGACCATGAGGGATCGTGTACCTCAGGAAGCCTGGGATGGTAATCCTTGCAATGTTTCTTATTTCAAAAATTTTGGATGTGTTGCATTTGCGCATGTACCAGAAGAAATGAGGAGGAAGTTAGATGACAGAAGCGAGAGATGTATCTTTGTTGGATATAGTGAAGAGTCTAGGGCATATAGACTCTACAATGTCATCACCAAAAAGTATGTAATCGGTAGAGATGTTCAATTTAAAGAAAATGAAACTTGGGATGGAAGTACTAACAAATCTGTTTCAGAGGGAGCTATGTTACTATGTGAAGATGATAATGGAGCTGAGAAGGCTGAAGGAGATGGATAGTTGGTTCCAGTTGGTTCCAGAGAAGGAGTTTAAACTTTAAAGTATAGAAAATATTAAATTTACTTAAAAGTTTAAGTATAGAAAATATGAAATTTAGATAAAAGTTTTAATTTAGATTTGATATTGATTTGTTAAAATTTATAAATAATATTATTTTGTTAAAGTATTTTTTATATTTTAGATTTTATTAAATGATGATGATGATGTTGATGTTGATGATTAATGTCCACTAAGATGATTTTTTAGAATTGTGTTTCTGTGTTCGAAAAGCATTAAGAAAATCTTTCCAAGATCACCATACTTTTGTTGAGTTAAGAGGTTAGGAAGGTTGGTAGTGTGATAAATATTTTGAAAATGAAATCTAATATGGGTATAGGCTAGACAATCTAAGAGAAAGTGATTTTCATCTTCAACTTTCTTAGTGTCACAAAGGTAACACACTCTTTCATCCCATGACGTTTTAGGAATTGACCAGTTTCACTATGGACCAATGCCCAATTTCACTATGGAACTCGTGAGAATTTGTTATATTTTTAAAATTTAAATAATAGTTTCATTTTTGTAATTTAAAAAATAATTTCATTTATGTTGCATATTGATTAATCATTTTTAAATATATATTTAAATAAAATTTTATTATTTATTATAGTAAAATATTAATCATGATTTTATTTGAGAGAGATATTTAATGTTGATTTATTATAGTATAATATTAACCACTTTTTATTATAACAATTTTATTTTAGATATTTAATGTTGATGTATAATATATTATGTTATCAAATTTTTATTATATATTTCAATACAATATATTAAGTTGTTGTTAGAACACTTATTTTATAGATATATTCTATAATGTTAAATTTATATAGATGGCTTCTTTCCTTATGTCATGAGAATGATAGGTTTTTATGTTTTTTTCTCTTTATGACAAATGTCTTTTATTGGTTGACAAGTGTTTTTTATTTGTTTTTATCAAGTAAGGTTCTTATAGATTTTTTTTCAATATTTTACTTTTCATGTGTGTATTCATGTTGTGTCGATTATACATACTACATCTAATCATTGTTGTATTTTTCTGAGTAAGGGTTATGGAAAACATACATGATTAGAAATTTAGTTGAGCTTTATATCACATCTACCAGATATCATACCTACCACAACTCATGCAGAGCGCCACCTTTTTTACAATACACTTCATTTTTTGTCAAAGATGAAGGATTCCACGTTGCAACTACAATGTATTTGTGAAATGGTTGGTGTAGATATAAAATTGTCTTCTGTGTGTCATGGAATGATACAATAAATTAAATAGTCTTTGTATAGTTTTTAAATAAAATAACGATGAACATACTTTTCTAAATTTTGAACAAATGGGTTTTTCTTAAGATATTTATTAAATTTAATTAAGATATTTGTTTAAGATCAATTTCTTAAATAGAAAAATCTGAAAATATGGATGCATAATGGTCATATTTTCTATCATGGTGCAATATATACATTATATGATCCACATGTGGTCTACTTTAATGTCCTTATAACAAGAATAATTCATCATATGAAAATTTCGAGTTAACTTTCTATCAATGTTTTTTTTTTGTTTGTTAATTTGTGCAGGGCCTGCGATTAACCTGTGGCTTGAGAAACCGCGACTCAGGGGCATCTAAGCCGTCAAAATCACCCGGGGATCGCACCCGGCCTGAGCCACACCAACCCTTAACAAGGTTGGATTTTTTGTCCCCGCAGGTTTCGAACCGGTAACTTTAACAACAAGGAGTGGCTTAACAACACACTCAGTCACCGACTGTCCTACACCTCGGGAACTAACTTTCTATCAATGTTATTAGAACAAATATAAATCAATATCTCCAAAGTATATATCAAGTATATTTGTTATCGATGTCATTCAAAAAAGTGTAAATCATCATCTACGAATTTAAATATGATTTTCTATCAATGTCTTTAATACACATATAAATTATTGAATGATTTTCTATCAATTTCCTTGTAACCAATATAATTCATTATCTGCAAAAGTTTAAGATATTTACTATCAATGTCCTTAGGAAAATTATAAATCATCGTCTACAAAGTAAAACATGATTTCCTATCAATGTCCTTAGAATAAGTATGATTCTAAGTTTCTATATTTTCATAATACATGTCAAACATAAACCAACCTTACAATATGACAAACATAACCCCCAATAAATGGATCTTAATTTTGAAACATTAATATGACTAAGCCCTAATATGACTAAATCCAATATGGCTAAACCGAATTCCTCATGACCATACCTTACTATGTGGCGAACTTTGTCCTTTGTCACATTGTGATGAACATTTCCCAACATTGCAATGTGAAAAACATTCCCCCATCCTTTCATTATCACAATCACTTACCAATGAAAAAATGTGTCATACATCACCCAACATATTATAGAAATGAACATTTCCTAACATTGTAATATGTCGTCTATCTTCGACATTGCATTGTGACAAACATTTACCAATGTCACAATGTCACAAACCTTGCCCAATATGACTAAACCTATGAATTCTTTACATGAAACTTGAAATCTGATGCTCATGACCAAACCTCATTATGTGACCAATATTGTCCTTTGTCTCCTTATGATGAACATTCTCCAACATTGCAATGTGAAAAACATACCCTTTTCCTCACATTGTTTGACCACTTACCAACGTCACCATGTGTCAAATGTTTCCCAACATCGCGTTGTGATGAACATTTCCCAACATCACAATGTGTTCACCATCTTTCGACGTGGAATTATGATAAAAATTTCTCAATGTCGTAACACCACGAACATTTCATAAAAAGGCATTTTGACAAACATGTTCTGACGTTGCAATGTCACAAACACTGCTCAATGTCGCCTTCTGACGAACATTCCTCAATGCCACACTTTGAAAAACTTGTGTTTTAGAGAATATGTTGAACCATATGAAACTTATCATAGTCAACTAATGTTAAAATATGGTTAAACTTAGTCAACAATGTGATGAACAATATGATGAATATGTAAACCTTGAAATTCCTTACACAAACCTCAAAATGTGACACGACCAACCTTTAATATGTGACGAACTTTTTCCTTCGTCACATTGTGATAACGAACTTTAATTTTTTTGTCTTAACAATGTGCAAACACTTGTGTGGTATCCTCACAACATCAAAGATCAGTTTATATTTAAACAATCCAAATTGTTTGGAAGAGATGCACCAAGCCAGTTTATCTTTGAACTAGAAGCAATAATTTTGGAGATAACTTTAAATACAATGTTACATAGTGCTAACAAAGCATCTTAAGGAGAACTTACATTAGTTTGCAAATATTACAATCACACATGTTTACCTAACTTTAACAGGTTGGCATACTCCGTATTCAAATAATGATTTTGATTGGATGTTGACATCTTACTATAATACTGACCTCTTATATACCATATATAGATTTTAATATGTTGAGCATTGATTAGGTTAGAAGCTGGATGATTGTAATAATAATTATTCAATTTATTGGATTTCGTGAAGTAACTTTTGGAAAATTGTGTGATTAATAAAAGTTATAAGGAAGATATGTAAAATCTTTATAACATGAGTTTTTTTTGGGAACGATGAACATCTATGTTGAAAAATCTTTGAATTATTTTCAACGAAAGAAGAATGTATTTTTTTTAGTTTTTTTTTTAAATATAAATTTAGATGAAATAAGTCTATGGTTCCCAGGAATGCATAAGTGCATAATGATCGCATCGGCAGGGTTGAGAGACTTATTTGTTTTGTTATTACTTTATTATACAACGAGGCATTGCCTTCTGCCCTGTCTGTACATATGTATCTGGTTTGTTATAACTTATTGTCCAATTAGGCCTTGGTTTCTGCGCTCCCTGGACATATGGATAACGGAAAATCTGTGACATAAGATTAGCAGATACGGTCAAAGAGGGAAGTATTAAACAAATGTAAGCTGGATAGCAGTAGTTGGATCTGTGGAAGAACCAAAATCTTATCCAATGAGGCCATGGCTTCTGCGCTGTATGTACATATGTACATATATGTTTCTGGTTTGTTATAACTTATTGCCGATTTAGGCCTTTGTCTCTGATCTCTCTGGACATATGTATAACGGAAAATCTGTGACATAAGATTAACAGATACGGACAAACATGGAAGTATTAAACAAATATATGCTGGATTGTGGTAGTTAGATCTGTGGAATAACCAAAATCTTATCCAATGAGGCCATGGCTTCTGCTATGTATTTACGTATGTACATATATGTTTCTGGTTTTTTATAACTTATTGCCCAATTAGGCCTTTGTTTCTGATCTCTTTGGACATATGTATAACGGAAAATCTGTGACATAAGATTAACAGATACGGACAAACCTGGAAGTATTAGACAAATATATGCTTGAATGCGGTAGTTGGATCTGTGGAATAACCAAAATTTTATCCAATGAGGCCATGGCTTCTGCACTGTCTGTACATATGTACATATATGTATCAGGTTTGTTATAACTTATTGCCCAATTAGGCCTTGGTTTCTGCGCTCTCTGGACATATGTATAAGGGATAATCTGTGACATAAATTTAACTGGAAGTATTAAACAAACATAAGCTGTTTCTCGTAGTTGGCTCTGTGGAAGAACCAAAATCAAGCTGCTTTGCATTACGGAAGGTTTAATTACATAATTCAAATCAGTGTTGGAATTTGACGGTTAAAAGGCCAAGTATGGGGCATTTTGATCTCAGATATAGCTGGTTATTTTTATCCCTCTCTATGCTGGTTTATTAACACTCGCACGGCGGTCTATTTATCTTCTAGCAGTCCGTGGCCGCCTTTCAGGATCGTGGCACCTATTTTTCCCACCCTTCGTTTCACAGCTGAATCCTCAGCTTTGAGGTTGTATTCGAATAATAAGAAAACGGAGGATTATGAGTTTAAAGTTATGTTACTCTATATATCTTAAAATGTTATAATATTTATTGAAATGATGATGATGGCGGTGGTGATTAAATTTCATTATTTAATTACATCTTAAGAAATTAAGAATTATTTGGAATTATTAAAAAATTTATTTCTTTACCCAAAAAATATTATGAGAAGTGTTCCAAGATCACTATAGTTTTGTTGATCTAAAAGGTCATGAAGGTTCTTAGTATGACAAATCTTTTGAAATTGAGATCTAATTTGGTTATATGTGAGATATTGAAAGAGAAAGTTCTTTTCATCTTTCACATTCTTAGTTTCACAAAGGTGAGAGAGTCTTTCATCCCACTCTTTGGGAATTGACCAACTTCTACTTTCAATATGGAGCTCATGAGAGTTAGTTCTTATATAAGCAATATTTATTTCTTCTTTACACTTATCAAAAGAAAGAGATAATTTTGATCTTCTAGATTAGGGTTTATTACATCTTTATTCCACCACATTTTCTCCTTAAATTTTGATGTAGTAATATTTTTAATATTATTCTTCCTTTATTCCCCTGTGGTTTAGCCAATTCCTGGTGCCATCCCGCTTGAGTCTAAGGTGATTTTGGTTGGATTTTGAAGAAAATTCAGAAAGCCTTATACATTAGGTATTTGGTCATATATGTGCTCTGAATGGGGGAACAACTTGCTTCTGTGAGGAGGATAGTCTTTAGAGATATTGCATCCCCAAAATTTGCATCCATATAAAGTAACATGAGTCTCAAAGAGGGTTTGTTCTTATCCCATACACAAAGATCCACTCATTTACAATTGTTTTCAAGTTGATAATAATCTTTCCACCCTCCTTTATCCTTTTCTCAATGTCATAATCCAAATTCAGCTTGGGATGAATATCAATGTTGATATATTTATATCAAGGAATTTTCTCCAAGTTGTTATTGTCATATACAAAAGTATCGAAGGTGAATTTATTGGATTTGATTATCATGAATTTTGTTTTATTAGTATTAATAGTGATACCCATATTGGAGCATAAATCCTTGAGGATTATTCAACATCATGGGGACTCCTCATCATAAGAATAATATCATCAACGTAAACAAGAAGAATGACGACTATACCAGTGAGACTTTTTCCAACACAACCTGCTTCTTCTAAACAATCTTTTAACTTGTCAATGTATATGCCAAAAAGTGTAAGAGATAAGGGACAAACTTGTTTGACTTCAATATTGCAATTAATTTCTTCTTACCATCCCTAAGTATTCCTAAAATTTGGAAATAACATTCTCGTACAACCTTATTACAACATAGATCAACTCGAAAGACACTTTTATCTCTTCCAACTTATCTGAAAGGTTTCTCCTAGGTACTGTGTCAAAAGATTTCCTAAAGTCAACGAAACAACACAAGAGATTGATTTTATTATTGCGACACTCCTCCACAATGATCCAAAGTGTAAAACAGTGGTACACAGTTGAATGGTATCTCCTAGATTCAACCTAGCCTCTAGCTTTTTTTCCATGGCTTTCTCACCATAGGATAATCTTCCTTTCGAAAATAATTTAATACAACTTGGCTAAAATGGGCCTAATCGTAATGGTCCTATAATTATAGGGAATGTTTTTATCCTCACTTTTAAAATAGGTACAATGAGGTTTTCCATCTAGGGTTTAGGGAATCCGTATTACTAAATTTAAGAGTTTGTGTATGTGAGAGATAAGGATAGGCCCTCCAATTTTAAAAATTTCATCTTGGTAGAAATTTAATATAAGGTACTATTTAGTACGACATCGGAATTTATGTGTAAGATTTTATAATATTAATATAATAAATATAAATGGAACCTCCAAATCTCAAAGCAAGTTCATGAGTTATATTAATGCAAACAACCCATTAGGTTTATTTGAATTTTGTATTTTTCACACACATAGGCATGCTTTAATACGGACTGACACAAGAGACTAGAACCTCTCATTCATGACACAAGGCACACTTTATCTTAATAAACAAATGCATGAATTATTGGAAATATGTTTAATTAGAGAAACCCTTGTAACACCTCAGGTTTGATTCCTATAAACTAGAATGTATTATTTAATTGTGACTTAGGATGGTGAGCCAATAAATTTGGAAAGGGGTCGTAGTGCCTAGAAATGTAATACATCTATATATATTAATAAAATACATCCTTGGATGCAAAAAAGACAAGGACAAGAGATAGGGGGCTATGATTCCATGAGAGAGGGGGGTAAAGGGGGCAAGTCCTTTTATTATATTTTATTAACCCATTTTTTGTTTTAATTGAGAAAAGTGGTTACATGAGCATCTTTGCAAGGCCATGTGGTTCTTGGTTCTTGTAATTATATAAACCTTGTATGTGAGGTATTTGGGGGTTGTTCTTGGTTAATCATTTCATTTTGACAATTTATCATTTCACTCTTGTTAATTCATGCGCTCTTGGGCGGAGCATGGAAAAAAATAGTAGGAGGAGGAGATTCATTGTGAAATGATTGTGAGGAATTGTTGAGCATTCCATGTTGGAATGGATGCCTATGGGCATGATATTGATGGTAGTTATGAATGATATGTTCACAAATGAGAATCCTTGGAGTTTCCAACATCGATATTTCTTGACCAGTAACACTATAGCCCTGGAGAGAAATGGAACAACCTGAGGGGGTGCATGATAGAGAAAGGGGTTCATTTCTTTGGGTTGTGTTGGATGAAGGGGAAAGAGAGATGGAAATTAGGATCGATGTGTGATTGGGAAAACCTGAGAGCTATTTAGCCAATTTTCGTGTGTTTTAGATTTGGCCTAGGACTTGTCCTTGTGGATTCATAGCTCTGGATCGGGGGTGACCTATTGTTAAGAATTGGAACAACAATGTCTATGATTGGAAGGAACATAGTTGGTCTGCAACCAGTTGGTGATGTTTTAATTAAAGATAAGTTCTCTCTTTGTTTTTTTGTATATTTATATTTCGTTGTGTATATTTATCTTTGATATCTATTTCGTGTGCATGCTTGCTCGTTTTTTATTTGCATGTAATGTTGTCCCTTTCTTGGATGGTTTGGCATGAATCTTGATTACTTCATGTGGGTTTATTACATGCTTTCATGCCTGGTTTCAAATTAATTATTACCAGAATTCAAGATGAGTTTAGAAGTGATTTTTTGGTGTAGTGGGTGGGTATGTTACAAACCTAAACCCATGTTTAGTTCTTATTGTACTTACATGAAGAAGGGTGGAGAAGGGGGAATTTCCACTGATTTCAAGGCTATTAATAGGATTGTAATAACGTATAGATGCATTTTTCGTATGATAGATGATTTGATGGGTTTTCCAAGTGGAGTAAGATATTTTAAAATAAATTTTTAAAGAGTATATATTATCATTTTAGGATTCATGAAGCTTTTAGTGTTTGGTGAGGCTATTTTCTTTAACAAATTCCCCAAGTACCTTATGATATTAATGAACGAATTATTAAAACTCTACCTCAATAAGTTTGGTTTTGTTTACTTAGATGATATCTGTATTTTCAATAAGACAAAAGAATAACATATAAAGCATTTAATACAAGTGATGGAGAAATTCAAGATAGATAAATTACTCATAAATTTGAAGAAATGTACATTTATGGAGGAGGAGTTAGTTTATATATGTTTTGTAATTTCTCGAGAAGGATTGAAGATGGATCCTAAAAAGGTGAAAAAAATATAAGAGTGGCCAATTCCTAAGATTGCATTTGAGGTATGGAGTTTCCATGGAATGGCTAGTTTTTATAGCAAGTTCATAACAAATTTAAATGGAATTTGTTTAAATCTGATTGCTCGTATGAGGAAAGGGAAGCTTAAATGGAATGTTGTTGTTCATAAAGGATTTAGGTTGTTAAAGAAGATAGTTATTGAGAATCCAATGTTGGTTTTTCCCAATTTTGATTAGGTTTTCCAAGTTTTTTGTGATGCTAGTGGGATAGTTGTTGGAAGAGTGATGAATAAAAAAGAAATACCAATTGTTTCCTTCCGTAAATATTTGAATGGAGCAAGGAAGAAATACTCTATTTATTTAAGAAGTGGATGCACAATTTGTTTCCCAAATAATTCGTGTTTTACACTAATCATCAAGCATTAAGTTATTTAAATAGTCAATATAAGTTGAATCAAAAGGATAAGAAGTGGGTTTAATTTCTATAGAGCTATACTTGGTACTGAAGAATAGATTAGGGGGATCAAATATCGTTGTCGATGCCTTTATTATAACATAGACATTATTGTATACTATGATAATGGATGTATATGGAATGGATCCTTACCAATATATACAATAGTCACAAAGAGGGAAAAAAAACCTACAAATAAGTTTTTTCATTATCAAAACGGGTTAATCCCTAGAAAAAACACGTAACTCTATAAATTGAATTATTAAATTTCTAGTGTTATAATTGTATGTAGGCTAGAACCCTTCATTGAACTCTTTGTCTCATATATATATATATATATATATATATATATATATACCAAAAAGACTTGGTCCTAGGATCATCTCATTCTATCTTGTACATTAAATAAATTGTAAAAGGAGGATTCCCCCTCGATGTGGACTATTATTCATTGAATTTGTATAATTCTCGAGGTGTTGGTTCATAACATTTGGAATAAACGCGTACATATTATGGTTTTCCTTCGTCAATAGATTCATCTTGGCATTTTCACTATAATTTTTTTTCTGGGACATTTCAAACCACCAAAGTTTTAGGAGACTGAGGATACATAGCGAGTTAAATATGGTCAAACATTTTAGTTATGTGCCATTATATTTTTGGAGATATGGCCTGTGGAAATTAGGGTTTTGTTTACTCTTGAATTCATCAACACTGAAACAAAACCCTCATGAGGATATAAATCCCCCTTTGCGTTTTTAGAGAGGTGTTACTCCTCTTTGGCTAAAATATATATCTGTGATATCTTGGATTAGGAGAATGCTAAGACAGAAAACCCTAGATCTTTATTGCTTGAAATTATTCAATAATATGGTTCTTCAATATCCCAATATGATATTTGTGTCGGTCATATCAGTACATAGTAATGCCATTTGGTTTAAAGAATGCACCAACAATATTTTCCAGAGTAGTATTAACTCCATTCAAGGATTTTATACATAATTTTTTAGAATTTTAACTGGATGATTGGACAGTATTCAGTTTATTGAAGGACCATGTAGAAATTATGAGGTTAATGTTAGAGAGATGTAGGCAATGCCAAATTTTATTGAACATTAAGAAATGTATATTTAGTACACCATTTGGCATCCTACTTGGACACATTGTATGAAAACAAGGCTTGATAGTAGACCTTGCAAAGATTGTTCTTATTGTCGATTTACCACCACCAAGGCCAGTGCACCAGTTGAGAGAAACATTGGTCCATACAGGATATTACAGGAAATTCATAAAGGGATATGAAAAGGTGTTTGTTCGTAACGTTTGGTATCAAAGCGTAGATATTATGGTTTTTCTTCATCAATAGATTCATCTTGGAATTTTTGTTGTAACTTTTTTTTCTGGGACATTTCAAACCACCAAAGTTTTAGGAGACTGAGGATACATAGCGAGTTAAATCTGGTCAAAATTTTTAGTTATGTGACATTATAGTTTTGGAGATATGGCCTGTGGAAATTAGGGTTTTGTTTACGCTTGAATCCGTCAACACTGAAAAAGAAACCTCATGAGGATATAAATCCCCCTTTGTGTTCTTAGAGAGGTGGTACTTCTCTTTGTCTAAAAGATATATCTGTCATATCTTGGATTAGGAGAATGTTAAGAAAGAAAATCCTAGATCTTTATTGCTTGAAATTATTCAATAAAATGGTTCTTCAATAACCTAATATGATCTTTGTATGCATCAAGTAATATTTAAACAATTGAAAATATTGAAGCAGGGCTTCAACATAATAATTTTGTTGGGATCATCATCACATACACAATCTTCTTAATGAGATATAAATGCATCTATGCCTTCTTCATGAAAAATAGGAGAGAATAATTTGATCATATCAAATAATTTTGAAAAAAGAGTACTACTATCATTATTGAAAGAGAATCTGATAGGTCAATCTCAAATACCTCATACTCAAGACTCAAAGTTAGAAGATACAGTCAAAATCAACCCCAAAGAAATTCTTTGTGGAGTTTATTCATGAAAAATGTCATTCATTACAAAAGATTTGACAATCATGTATATGACTATAAATACACCATGATCATACAAGAAAAATATTTTGGAAGAATACAAGAAAAACACTCAAGAACTCAACCTTGTGTCCAATTTAGAGACTCAAGCATAAAGCTATGAGAAAGGGTGTCGAAGAATAGAAAGAGTGGAGAAGATGAAGATATATTTTCTTTGATAAGAATCTTGTCTATATATTCATGGATGTACCTTATTCTTCCTCTGATATTCTTCCCTACCCCTCTAATAATTCTGATTCAATCACCTTGATGATTTCTTTCTTCTCTTTTAAAGTCGGTTCTTCTAACTACTTGAATAGTTAGAGTTTGTCCTTCTTGAATTTCCTGTACAATTTTATTCTTAAAGTATCCTCTTTAATTAATTCCTCATTAATTAACTTACATAATTAATATCCATATTTTAAAATGAGTCCCTTTCTGTTTTAAATAAAAAAAAAATTAATTAAACTTTTATTTTCAAAATTCAATTAATTTCCCTTTTTAAAAGGGGACTATAGTTTAATTTAATGGATATAATAATCACCCTTTCAKCCATTGAAACAAATTTAGTTGTGATATCCATCTTCTTATATTTCCAATGACATAAATTATGTCAAAATTCGACTCCCAGATCTCAATATATGACCTCATGAAGTCGAGGTATTGAATAGATTTATCAGCAAAGCATAAAAMAWTTATTGACTGATATTTTATTTTTTAGAACCTTTTGGAATTTTTCATCTCTCAATACATTTCCCATCATCTTCTTCATCGAAATACCTTTCCAACGGTATAAAGTTTCCTACAAATGGAGCTCAAGAGCTCAAGATATAGCCTTTGCAAGATCATGACTCAACCACCATCAATCATGTTTGATGGAAAAATGTGGGCCCTTAGGTTGAATTTAGACCTCCTTTGTTAAATTTAGACTTTTGTTTATAATTATTATCCCACATGTATGGGATTCTAAGAGTCTTTAGTTTATATATTGAAAACTGTAATATACACTTAGAAAGAATCAAAGGAAGACTATGAAGACTTGTAGCTCGACCCCTTAGAAAATTAATGAATAATTAAAATTTTGACTTCCCAATCATAGTCCACCTCATGCCCAACCAATTCCTAGTGGAATCCTTGTAATCACCCAGTCAACATGAGTCAACATCCCATCACCATGTGTGCTTGTGTAATAGGATATCATATCTTCCACATGTCATCACCTAATTTGTTACCATGTGTCATGATTTAACTTGCTTCCATGTGTCACCAATGCTTAGATGTCATATGTATGCCATGTGTCACTCGGAGATATTCCAATGGGACTTAGGATAAGAGGAATATTACTATTTTTAGATTCATGTGGTGTGTGTTTTCATAATTATTGTCTAGATTTTCCAGAGTGAAATATTATTAAAATAATATGGAAAATAGGCAGGGTTAACTGAACACAGAGGTAGGTAGGGTGGTACTTAATGGTAAAAAGTTGTGAAAAATTCTAAGTGTGGATAACTGGTTGACATACATTAGCGGAATTACAAAGTATATAATATGAACATCAAACATAATATGAATTTCAAACATGACTCTATGATTCTAAAAGTAACTAATGAAATTGACTAGGTGTTGAAAAAGTGAAAATGAATGTGAACGTGGAAATAACTAAGTATGGAAGGAGAATAAGGAAAAATGGCTAAGTGTGGAAAATGTAGTAATATAATTGAGTATAAGAGAGAAAATTGTTAATTATGTAAATGAGAGGAGGGGAGAGGGGAAAATGACACTTAGCAAAATTATTCACATTTCTTCTTGTAATATCTTCGTTGGAATTCTAGACAAATGATATAGGATCCTCATCAACAAGAACACATGGACAGAAAACTCAACGCCTCAACACACCTTTGAATCAATTCAAAATCTTAATGTTGGCGTTTCCTACAAATATTTTTTTTTACTCATTGAAAATTGAAGAAGATCAAACGCTTGGGAGCTAAATGATCACGAGTGAGATCTGGGAGTTTTCACTCTCAGACTTTAATGTAACGAAACTTAAGGGGTAGTTAGTTTTTTTTTGGAATATTCTCTTCTTCGAGAAGACGAGTAGTCAGAGGGAACCCTGGGATCCCTCTGGATAAATAGAGGTGTTGTATGCCCTAATGAGGCTGCTGCAAATTAGTAGGACATTGTTGTGATTTAGTTGTTGCTGAATTTGTAGTTATTGTTTTATCATAGTTGTAGCCATTTTCATTTAAATGAATATAACATAGGAAAATTGTCCCAATGCATGGTGTTACTACTGTTTATAGTTTCCCTCTTATTTTTTGTTTTCACGAATGAATGAGTTATGTTGTTGAGTATATGAAACTGTGAAGTATTTGGATAAGTTTCAATTATTTCCCCGTTGAGTTCATGCAAGGTGTGCATACAGTCCACAAGGAGTGCATTGACGGAGTATTTTTTGACTCAGAAGCTTAGAAGAGATAGCGTGAAACTTCCATTTGCAAGGACTGCAAAGAGACTGCTGCAAGGTGTGCACAGTCGCTTGCAAGAAGCTAAGTCTTGTGTAGGAATGTTTTGAAAGGACTACATAGATTGGAAGTTCGAAGAAGTGTCAGAGTAAGCCCTATGAGGATTCAAAGGGTCCAAGAGATAAAGATGAGGAGAGATAATGGGGATAAATATTCAAAGGGAGTGAAGCTCTGAAGATTTCACAAGTGATCGACTAAGATCCGTCCAGGAGGGAGTGGTATCCTTACAAATCGTTGGGTCTAGAAAAAGCGCATGAGTTTTAAGTCTCTACGTACATGTCGAGAATCCATCATATTCAGGTGAAACCACTCCGAGAGGAATGAGTGTGTAGGAGTTTGTAACTCTCGAACCCCAAAGAGTCGAAGTGGATCGTGGTCGTCAGATCCAGAAGGACATGCGTCGATAGATTTTGTACTTCGGGTGGAAGTGCTTGGGGAGAAAGCAAAGGTGGAGAGTTGAAACTCCCGAAGCCTGAATATCCGAAGAGGTTTGTGGTCGCTGATCTGTGAGAGGTACATGTCAACATATCATGTACTTCAGGTTGAAATACTTTGGGAGGAAGCAAGTGCAAAGAGTTTAAAACTCCCAAAGCCCGAAGAGTTGAAGTCAATCATAGTCGTCGATCTGTGGGAGTACACGCATTGACAAATCATGAAATCTGAGTGATACTTGGGTGAAAACGTTTCATATTGCGAGGATAGAGCTCTCCGATAAAGAGCAAGAACGTTGGCAGCCCACAATTACTCTGAATCATCGATCGACGAGAAAATCAGTAACGATCAGATCGTGACCGTGAAAACCTTGAGGGTGATAACAAGGTCTTTGTTTGATTTCACTTGAGACCAGCAAGGTCCCAAGGAGTTGATCCATCCAGAGAATATTTAACAATCCTTGAGAGGAAGGTCGAGCATCCCCTAGGAGAGAGGGGGGGATCTGCATCAAGTGGTATCAGAGCCTAAAATTGTTTTTGGGTAGAAAAATAGAGCTCAAAGTTGTATTCTATGTGTAAAAATCAGTCAACACAATGCCACCGAGGAGACATGTAGAGCCGCATATATCCAATCGCATTGTAGAAAGAGAAATGAGAGAGATTATTCAATATTAGAGGCGATGGAAGCAACGTAGAGGAGAGTACCAAATGCTAGAGACGTCAATGACGCAGAAAGTGAAGAAATAGAATTTGAGGAAGATGTAGGGGAAAATGTTTATGAAGAATGCATATTGAGAGAAGTTGTTAAATTGGGAGCTATATCCAAGATAGACATCCCAATGTATGGAGGAAATTTGGATGTTGAAGAGTTGTTGGATTGGATAAGATCCATGGACAAATATTTTGACTATGAAGATGTTGATGAGGAGAAGAAGGTGAGACATGAACTGCAGGCTGGGAGGAGAAGTAAAGGAAAAGAAAAGATAAATAATTGAGACTGAATGGTACCCAAGATGAAGGCTAAATTCACACCCAAGGATTATCAGATAAATCTCTTCAGGAAGTTGCAGAACCTGAGACAGAAGGGTATGACAATAAAAGAGTACAAAGAGGAGTTCTACAAGTTGAATATCAGGACTAGACAAAGAGAGAAAGATGAAGAAAAAGTTACCAGATATATAAATGGCTTGACATATGAAATCCATGATGATAGCAGCATGATGGAGGTGAGGACAATAAAGGATGCTTATCAGATTGCACTGAAAGAAGAGAAAAAATTGTCCAGAAAACAAAGCCAGTGAGACATATGTAGAATATCAAACAAAGTCAAGGGATATGCCCGTGACAATGCACATAAAACCAAAGATGAAACTGAGAAATCACATAGTCACTCAGAAAGAGGAGGGAGTTCCCAAGGGAGACAAAGTGGTGGAAGAAGTTCTTCTAGAGGAAGAGGAACAAGGATAGGAGGAGAGATAATATGGTATGCCTGTGGAAAGATAGGACACGTGTCTTGGGGATTTCCCAAGAAAAATAAAGAAGGAAGATCTTTGATGCTGAGGAATTTTCTCTTGAATCCAGAACCAGAATTTGAAAAACCAGTGCAGAGGAACAGTTTATTCATGACAACTTGAAAGACTAATGATAGAGTTTGTAAGGTAATAACTGAAAGTGGGAGCACTGATAATTTAGTATCGACAGAGATGGTGGAGAAATTGGAGCTGGAGACAACTGTACATCCAAATCCATATAAGGTCTCATGGATGCAAAAAGGACACCAGGTAATGGTAACTAAACAATGCCTTGTTGAATTTAAAATAGAAAGATATAGAGATGAGATTCTATGTGATGTGATTCCCATGGATGTATGTCATGTTTTGTTGGGAAGACCATGGAAGTTTGAAAAAAAATGTCATTCATGATGGGAGAAAAAATACTTATGCTTTGGAAAAGAATGGTAGAACACACATGTTGTTTCCAATAGAGGAGAAGAAAGTAAAGGAAGAAGCTAGCACAAGCATACTTCTCATGAGTGGGAAGGAACTCCTAAGTGAAGTCAAGAAGGAATAGGAAATGCAGTTTGTTGTGGTGAGGAAACCCAGAGTTGTCCTTACAAGTACTTTGATGGATGATTTACCTGAAGAAGTTCAGGATTTGTTGGATAATTTTGTTGACATAGTAGTGGATGAGTTTCCTAACTCATTACCACCCATTAGAAGTATCAACCATCATATTGATTTGATACCAAGAGGAAGTCTGTCGAACAAAGAAACAGACAGATTGACACCTCAAGAGAATGAGGAGGTAAGGAAACAAGTCCAAGATTTATTAGAAAAGGGTTTGGTCAGAGAAATCTTGAGTCCATGCGTAGTACCAACTGTGTTGAGTCAAAAAAAGGATGGAAGATGGAGAATGTGTATAGACCCGAGAGCCATAAACAATATTACCATCAGGTATAGATTTCCTTTTCCAATAATGGATGACTTAATGGATTGTTTAAGTGGAGTAATTTTTTTTTCGAAGATAGATTTGAAAAGTGGATATCACGAGATAATAATGAGAGAAGGTGATGAGTGGAAGACATCCTTTAAGACAAATGAAGCGTTGTATGAGTGTCTTGTTAGGCCATTTGGATTAACAAATGCCCCACGTACTTTTATGAGATTTATGAATGAAGTATTGAAGGATTTCATTGGTAAGTTTGTGATTGTGTATCTGGATGATATAATGGTCTTTAGCAAAACTAAAGAACAACATTTGATACATTTGACATTAGTGATGAGGAGACTACAGCAAGATAAGTTTTTGATAAATATGAAGGAGTCCTCTTTTATGAAGACAAAACTCATTTACTTGGGTTTTGTGATCTCTTCAAATGAATTGAAGATGGATCTAGATAAGGTGAAAGAAATCAAAGAATGGCCATCACCAAGGAGTACATTTGAGGTGATAAGATTCCATGGATTTGCAAGTTTCTGTAGGAATTTCATCAGAAATTTTAGTGGAATTTGTGCACCAATATTGGAAACAGTGAATAAGAGGGACAAATATTTTAAATGGACATAAGAGCTTCAATATACTAAAGAAGAAAATAACAGAATGACCAATTTTGGTCTTGCCAAATTTCGGGAAGACATTTCAAGTGAGATGTGATGCAAGTGATATTGCAATTGGAGCAGTCTTGAGCCAGGACAATAAACATGTTGCATATTCTAGTGAGAAGTTGAATGAGACTAAGGGAAAGTACTCCACATATGACAAATAATTTTATGCCATAATTCAAGCCTTGAAGAAATGGGGGAACTACCTTGTTCCAAAGGAATTTATCTTGTATAGCGATAACCAGGATTTACAATTCATAACAAGACAAGAGAAGTTAAGCCAGAGACATGCTCAGTGGATATAATTTATGAAAACTTTAACTTTCTTCATTAAACATATTTCTAGTAATGCTAACAAAGTTGTTGATGCATTGAGAAAGAGATGTCTGATTCTAAAAGAATTTTAGGTCAAGACCTTGGGGTTTGAACACCTTAAGGATATGTATTGTGATGATCCAGATTTCAAAGAAGCATATGAAGCATGTGAAAATCCTGTGCTCAGAGACAGAAGATAGTGGGCAGTTTATATTACTCAAGATGGATTGATGTTTAATGGTTTCCAATTGTGCATACCAATGTGCTCGATGAGATCAAATTCGCTAAAGGAAAAACACAGTGGAAGTCTAGTAGGACATTTCGGCCATAACAAGACATTTACATAGTTGAACAGTTCATACTATTGGCCAGGTATGAGAGAATAGGTGAAGAAGTTTGTGAACAAATGTAAGATTTGTCAGTATGCAAAAGGAAAGAAAGAGAAAAATGGATTGTATCATCCATCGTCTATTCCATATAGGCCTTGGGATGCAATAAGCATGGATTTTTTTGGGGGATTGCCAAGAACTCAAAGGGGAAGTGATTCCATTTTTTTTTTGGTTGATATATTCTCAAAGATGGAACAATTTATCCCATTCTAGAAGGCAATTGATGAAACACACTTTGCAATTTTTTTTTTCAAAGAAGTTGTGAGACTTCATGGGTTGGCCAAGAGTATTGTCTCAGATAAGGACACTAAATTTGTTGGTCATTTCTGGAGAGAATTGTGGAAGAATTTGGGGACARAACTTTATTTTGGTTCAACATATCACCCTCAAACACATGGATAGAYAGAGGTGGTAAATCAGAGCTTGAGAAATTTGTTGAGAAGTTTGGTCACTGAACATCATAACCCGTGGGATCAAATTCTATCACAAGAAGAGTTTGCATACAATGACTAAGTGAAAAAAAGTACAGGAAAGAGTGCATTCCAGATAGTGTACGGAATGAATCCAAGATGAGTATCAGAATTGAGAGACATGGAGCGGAGTGAATTTAGAAGTGTTGGAGAAGAATACTTCGCTGCAGAAATGAAAAAGATTCATAATCAAATCAAGGGGCGGCTACAGAACATAAATGCAGAGTATAAATGTATAATTGATCAGCATAGGAGTGAATTTCATTTTGAAGTGGGAGATCAAGTCTTAGCACACCTAAGAAGGGAAAGGTTCCCAATGGGGACATACAACAAAATGAAGCTAAAAAATATAGGACCATGCAAGATCCTAAAGAAATTTGGTACCAATTCTTATGAGATAGATTTTCCAAAGGATGTGGGAATATCACCCATATTCAACGTTTTAGACATGTACAATACAGGGAAGACGATGTGAAATAATCAAAATATGAGAAAGAGATTCAGTGAGAAAATTAGATGCCTGTAGCTGAAAAACTATAGATGGAAAATATCATTCATCAAAGGATTGAAAAGAAGACCAGGAGAAAGACATACCTTGAGTATTTTGTAAAGTGGAGGGGGAACCCAGCAGAAGATGACATATGGGTAAATGAAGCTGATATCCAGAAGCATGGAAGGTCAGTGCATGATCTCATGGAAAAGAGTCCATGAATTACTTTTCCAAGGGAGTATGATGCAGGAGCATCGTCAGAAAGAATATATGGAGAGACAACTCAATGCCTCATTATGCCTTTGAATCTATTCATAATCTTAACACTGGCATTTCCTGTAAATATTTTTTTTTACAGATTGAAATCTGAAGAAGATCAAACACTTGGGAGTTGAATGATCATGAGTGATATCTAGGAGTTTTCACTCTCATAATTTAATGTAACAAAACTTAAGGGGTAGCTAGTTTTTTTTGGAATCTTCTTTTCTTCGAGAAGACGAGTAGTCAAAGGGAACCCTAGGAGACCTCTAGGATAAATAGAGTTGTTGTATTCTTGAATGAGGCAGCTATAAATTAGTAGGAGATTGTTGTGATTGAGTTGTTGTTGAATTTGTAGTTATTTTTTTATCATAACTATAGCCATTTTCATTTGAATGAATATAACAGAGGAAAATTGACCTAATGCATGATGTTACTACTGTTTACAGTTTCCCTGTTATTCTCTTCTTTCATGAATGAATGAGTTATGTTATATGAAACTGTGAAGTATTTGGATAAGTTTCAATTGTTTCCCCGTTGAGTTCATGCAAGGTGTGCATACAGTTCGCAAGGAGTGCATTGACGAAGTCTTTTTCGACTCAGAAGTTGAGAGGAGATAGCGTGAAACTTGCATTTTCAAGGAGTGAAAAGAGACTGTTGCAAGGTGTGCATAGTCAACCACAAGAAGCTAAGTCTTGCACAGGAATTTGTTACAAGGAGTGCAAAGATTGGAAGTTTGTATAAGTGTTGGAGTAAGCCCTCTGAGAATTCAAAGGGTCCAAGAGATAAATATGAGGAGAGACATCAGGGAGAAATATTGAAAGGGAGTGAAGCTCTGAAGATTTCACAAGTCATTGGCTAAGATCCATCTAGGAGGGAGTCAGATCATTGCAGATCGTTGGATCTAGGAAAAGAGTACGAGTTTTAATTCTCTTCGTACACATAGGAGCGAGGAGTCACTGAAGTCCCGAAGAGGCTAGCGACTTTCCATCATCTAGAAGGACACATGGAGGTAATCTGTCATCTTCGGGTGAAACCACTCCGGGAGGAATGAGTGTGAAGGAGTTTGAAACTCTCGAACCCCGAAGAGTCAAAGTGGATCATGGTCGTCAGATCCAGGACACATGTTGACATATTGTGTACCTCGGGTGGAAGTGGTCTGAAAGAAAGAAAAGGTGGAGAGTTGAAACTCCCGAAGCACAAATAGCCGAAGAGGTTTGTGGTCATTGATCTATGAGAGGTACATGTCAACAGATCATGCACTTCTGGTGGAAATACTTCAGGATGCTGAGATTTAAAGACTCCTGAAGCCTGAAGAGTCGAATTCAATCATAGTCGTCGATTGGTGGGAGGACACACGTTGAAAGTTCGTGAACTTCGAATGAAAGCATTCCGGGAGGAAGCAAAATGGGGAAGTTGAGACTTCTAAAGGCCAAATTCCTGAAGTGGACTAGATCCGTTGATTTGAGGTGGACACGTGGCACTTGATCTAAAAATTAGGCCACATAATACTCCGTGGGAAATAAGAGGTTGAAAGTACCAAAATCCTAAAGGGTGGAGTCCCTAAGGGGATCTCGATCGTTCATCGTGAAGGAGGACGAGGACCATTGATCTGGTCCTGGATGAAGATCCCGAAGTTGTGAAGCGCTAGGAGGTTATTCTCTAGGTCACAACCCAAGGTCACAGGCGAGGAAGGAGCTAGCTCCTATCAGTGTGATATTGGAACAGGGTGCTAAGAAAGGAGGACCCACAGATATTTGTTGATATGTGAATGGAAATCAACAGTGAGGAACCATTGCGGGGAGAGGAAGAAAAATTAGCAGACGTGCTAGTTCGCAGCCCACTATTTACCGACGTCATTGATCTCGTCGGGACAAGGGATCAACGACCATGATTTAATTCCAAAAATTGGGGTGTCAATATTATTACAATGGTCATACAAATTGAATTTTCCGAAAAGGAAAAATGATAACACAAGATCCAATGAATTATACATTCAAATTATAAAATTGATAGACAACAATTCCACCATTTTATATTTCAAAAATAACTTATTATACAACGACCTAGATGAATAATTCATGGATAAATWAATTTTTGTAGCGACTCGATATGATATTTCTCTGAAATATACATTTAATTATAGCRTTCAATACAATTCTAACATCCAAAATTCAACATAATTAAGTGACTACAATTAAAATTTCTCATAAACAAAATTTAGCTTGTTACAATTACAATTTTCATAAATAAAAATATTGGAACCAAATGAAGATAGTSGGATGAGGATGTCCTACATCTTTCACTTCTCCTCTTCTCTCGCTTTTTAATCACAAAGACTTCATCGATACCTCCCATCCAATTCTAGGGGTACTCTTCTTCCCCCTTATCCCCCCGAGCCACAAAGGACCACACACAAGAAACCAACCAAAAATATCTCCAAGGCTTGCCTCGCAAAGAAGATCTTCCATTCTTTCTTCAAGCTTGGTATCCCAACTCTCACAAGTAAAACTCAATCTATAAAATTTTGACACCATAACATTACCAAGAATAAGTGAGCTTCATTTCCCTTCTACCACATTTGTTTTATAGAAAAATCCTCAATGACACATGTCCTCATGCACAATTAATTATATTTTTAATTGATTTAATTATTATTGTTCACCCACGCACTTGTCACCCTCTCCCAAGGTTGCACATGTAATTACCATTTTTATTTTATTTAAAAATCCAATTTCCCTCACATTCCCGAGTGTGTTCATATTTTATCTCTTAGTTATCCCTTTGTTCCCAAAATTCTCATTTAATGAGTGTCCCCTAACTAGATCTTAGTTAGAGTTGGATTAGGAGTCTTCTTTTAGTTAGACTTAGTGGTAGCTTGAATCAAAATACGTATTCTATGTGTACACCTATTCTCTCATGTTTTATTTCTTTATATTTTAAAATCCATTTTATTAATTTCATGCACACATGTGTAATTTATCCTTTCTTTTAAATTTTTATTTTACTTCTTCTTAGACTTTGATTTTATTTTAAATCCTTTTAATTTATTTAATATTTTAGCTAGTCCCTTAATTAAAATTATACTTGACTTATTCTAGAACTTAGGCTTAGACTTTTGTTAGGCCTTATAATTAATAATTTGTTGTTTAATTAATTATTTTGTTCTAATAAAGTCTAATCACTTCAATGCTTTCTAGGACACCTAGATTTATTGACTCAAGTTTTTAATTATGCGACGTTCCCTTCAAGACACACCTTGATGCTCCAAGGGTTCCACTTGCCTTAGACTTGTTTTGGAAGTTTTTCCTACCCTTGGAGTCAACACTCCAGTTGGTCGACCTTGTGAGAGACTAAGGGCTTCTAAGGAATAAGGAATTTGCATTATTGTGTGCCCCTTAGAAATAATCGTGAGCGACAGTCTCAGTCTTCCCTCATGACATTGTGGAACTTTCAAACTAGGTAATCGTTAACCTACCATTCAGTCCATGGTGGGAGTGCTAGTAGGCTATGACAGGGATGTTGCCACACCTCTCCCTTAAATTTTTAGTTTCTATGCATGGCCCCTTTACTCCTTATATGAGTCAGATTAGCAAGCATCGTCAAGCCTACATCCACTGAAAAAAATAGTTTCAATAATCCATATACATAAATCATATTGTAATCAATCATATGTCGCATGTGCATAAAATGAAATACTCAAAGAAAATACAATACACTCCCTGACTCAATATGGAGTTCAAGGAAGTCCATCGATGCCATCAACATCCATAACTTGTCATGTGTTCTACACACTCAGGATGACTCGTCAATAGCATCTGTCAATATATATATATATATATATATATATATATAAGTCACAACACATCATCATCACAATATATAACCCATAATCGAAACGAAATCATAATATACAATAATTGGATCACTTACACACAAGTGTCCTCAAAGAATATGCCAATAAAAGTGTGTTCAGGAGAGTGAGATTTTACACTTAGAGCCTAGTTTCGGGACCTTGTCATAGTAGTTATAGGTTGTAATAAACTTTCATGTTGTTCATAATAATATATCTCTCGTTCTATTCCAATTTCATGTGTTGATTCATGTTTTTGATGTATTTTACATATTATAATTTTAATGTATTATGAAATTTGTAATGATCATGTTTTAGTTAGTTATCAAATATCTACCTATTTCGAGTTGTTCATCTCTTTATTTGCAAGATATTTCAAAGGATTGTTGAGGAAGAGTGTTGGAGTGAAATTTGTCTTGTTGGATCGACATCAAATGCCTCACTCCAAGTTTTTTCTCTTCTCTTTCCATTGAAAGTTGGTTATTTCAAAGTAGTTATTTTTAATTGACTACTTGATTTGTGTATGAGAATGGTATTTTAGGATATCTCTCTATTGTGGCCCTAACCCATAGCCATAACATATCATTTTATGTAACACCCATTCTTCTCTCAATGGAACGTTGTAGATATATTCAACTCAAAGTCCATATTCTCCTAAAATATAGTCCAAACAAAACTAAGAAATATGGTATGTTGGAATATTGTTTGATACTAAGAGGGGGGGTGAATTAATATTCTTCTTTTTCCACAATTTAAAACCAAGTTCATTATTAATTTTATCAAATCAAAACAAATGATCAATAGAAAGGTACAATACACATAATTTTAACATGGAAAACCAAAAAGAAACAAATGTTCTTCGTATTTTTAATAAATATTACATTTAATTTATGAGATCCAACTCAAAGGAAAAACCAATTCCATGTATTACTAGCACCAACTACAAGGAGTTTTCAACCCCTGTAGATTTTACCAGCACTGACTGGAAGGAAGCACCAACTCCATAGTTCCATCAGTTATAACTGAAAAGATGTTGCAACACCTTGGTTTACCATCTTCAACTGGAATGAGGCTACAACCTCCTTTGCAGGCTCCAACTTGCCCTAGCACCACCCAAAATCCCTTTTTATGATAAGTACTTCAGTATTACAATCTTCATAATCTTCTTTGTCTTCAATTTCATATCTTCATTTACTTTCTTGGTCTCTGGAATTGTTATTGATATTTATATTTCAATCTGAGAGGCACACCCTCTTTCAACAAGAATTCATGTTTATATAGTCTTCCAATGGTCATGTGCAACTGAACAATTGCACTTTTTCAATATAGGAATGTATCACTTCATTATAAGTATGTGAATTTTCAATATAAGATATTAATCATACTATTTTGATTAATACAATGTCAATGAACCATTGTTCCTTTTAGATCATTTAGTCACATTTTCAATTGGGTCAATAGATATTGACTATCATGATTTAATTCACTTTTTACCTTACCATAGGTAAATACCACCATGGTTTGCAAATACCATGTGTACATACCATGTGCTCTTTCACTTTTACCCTTTTTCTTTAACTCCACTTTCACTTTTACCTTTTTCTTTATTCCACTTTCATATTTACTCATCTTTTATGTAAAGACCAGTTCCACCTAACTTTTCAACTTTTGTTATTTATTAAAGTCATATTTATATTTAATCCACTTTGATTTCCACTTTTGACTAAACTATGTTTCCACTTATTTTATTTATTAAATTCATATTTATATTTAATCCACTTTCATTTCCACTTTTGGGTAACCTTTGTTTCCACTTAACTTTTCCCTTTTGTATTTATTAAAGTGATACCAAGTTTGAATCTATATTTAATCACTTACTAACCTTTGAAATATATTTGATCACTTACTAACGTTTCATATCAATGACAATTTATTCAACAATTGACTGCCTCAGTGGATCTAACCATTTGTGGTTGCTAGAAATTGTTTGGGTTTGAAGGGTCATCCAACTTCGACCTGGAAAAAATGATGACCAAAACTTGTTATGAAATGTCGACTTCCATGTTGATCTGACAAACTCAATGGTTCTCAATGTTGCATCAAAAAATTTCCCTTTGAATACACTCTGAAATAATAGTGCATGAGAAAGTATTCAAGAGAGAGACTCACCAATATACATTTTTTTCATCATGATATTATCTCAACAGAATATATAATTTCCAGGAAAACTCAACTTGACCAATGTAGTAATTGAAATTGTTTCATTCTTTCATTTCCATTTTTTCATTCTTTCAAATCACTCGACGAGGAGATCCATTATATTCTAGTATTCCACCATTTTCCTGTAAATCAATATTCCTATAGTGTTTACTGTAGTTCCATGTCATAATCCACTATGGTACTTCTTGTCTTCATGTTGACATTAATTCCAACATGATATATCCATCAATATCCCCCTTTGGCATTGATGACAATACATTTTACAAAATGCTCCCCCGACAATGAGTAATTGTTTTACCATTCTTTTCTCCCCCTTTGACATCAGTGTCAAGGCCTCTGATACCAGAATGAGGTTCATCACCAATTGTTTTCTGCTCAACCTTTTTTTTCTTGCTCCCCTTGTCATCATGACCTTTTTCTTTATTGTAGGGAAATTACTCCCATCTTTTACCTTAGATGTTCAAATGATTCTTTAGGAAAGGTTTTTGTGAATATGTCTGCTACTTGCTCATTTGAACCAACATACTCCAATATATCCTATTTGTCACTAAATTTATCTCTCAAGAAATGATACTTGATGGGTATATGTTTGGTATTTGCATGCATGAATGGATTCTTGGAGATGTTGATGGAACTTGTATGTCACAATAGATAGGTATCGATTGATTACATTCAATTTTAATATCCTCCAATGTTTGTATCATCCATAAGATTTGAGTGTAACATTTAGAAGTTGCAATATATTCGGCCTCTACTGTAGATAGTGAAATTGATGAATATTTTCTACTTGACCATGAGACTAGACATTCTCCTAAAAAAAATGTATTTCCACTAGTTCTCCTTTTGTCATCCACATTACCATCCCAATCAACATATATGTAGGAAATTAGTTCAAATCCTTTATTCCTTGAATACCATAAGACAAAGTCTAATGTGACCTTAATATATCTAAATATTCTCTTAGAAACCATCACATGTGATTCCTTGGGAGATGTTTGAAATCTTTCCACCATTTCTACTTTCTGCATGATATGAGGTTTGAATGCAAACGAATGTAGTAGGTTCCTAACCATAGATCTGTAGAGAGTTGAACCTACAGAAGGTGACTCATCTTCCTTGCTGAGTTTTCAATTGGTTGTGATTGTAGTGTTGATAGGTGCACTTTCATCCATTCCAAACATTTTAAGTATCTCATTCAGGTATTTGGTGTGAGTAATAAACATTTATTTCAGTGACTGAGTGATTTGAAATCCAAGGAATAAAGTTATCTCTTCAATCATAGAAATTTCAAAATCTTTTGACATTTCTTGAGAAAATTTATAACTTGATTCATCATTATTGCAACCAAATATGATGTCATCCACATAGACCATTGTGACTAACAAACTATATTTTTCAATTCTAATATAGATATTGTTGTTAGACATGCCTCTTTTGAATCCTTGTTGCAACATGTACTTATCTAATCTTACATACCATGATCTGGGTTCTTGTTTAAGGCTATAGAGTTCCTTCTTCAACCTATAAACTTGTTATTCTTTTCCTGGTTGTTCAGATCCTTCTAGTTGTTATGTGTAGACTTCTTCCTTTAGGTCTCCATTCATAAATGTAGACATTACATCCATTTGATATACTTTAAAATTATTAAAGAATGAGTATGTTAGAAATAATCTGATGGCTTCCATTCTTGAAACTGGAGCGAAGGCTTCTTCAAAGTCAATCCATTATACTTATGCATATCCTTTTCACACTAATATTGCTTTCATTCCTTAAAACTTGACCATCTTCATTAAATTTATTTTTAAAAATACACTTGGTCCCTACCACTTTTGTTTTTGGGACTAGGGACAAGTTCCCAGGTCTGATTTTTCTCTATTTGATCAAGCTCTTCATTCATGGATTTGATCCGGTCTTCATATTTTTTTTTCCTCTACAAATTGTTTTGGTTCTATTAGGGACAACAATGCTTGTTTTTATTCATATGTTATTTTTCTTCTTGTTTGAACACCAACACTTTTATTACCAAGGATTTGACTTTTAGTATGATTTCTTTGTATTCTCCTCGATGGTGATTTTGTATCTTGTCTTGGTGATTCTTCCTCTTCCTTTTCCTGTTCACTTTGTGATTCATTATCTTGTATTTATTTAATTTATCCATCTTCATCATCTCTTATCCTTTCATCAAATTGTGGATTATCTTGAGATTTGATCCCTTTTGTTTTTAAATCATCCACTTTTACATTTTCACTTTCCATAATCTTGTGTAGCCTCAGATTATATAATCTGTAGGACTTTTTTTTGGATGGGTAACCAAGAAATATGCCTTCATTTGATCTAGAATCGAATTTTCCTATCTTATCATCATCTTCCTTTATGTAGCATTTGCTCCCAAAAAATCTGAAGTGTTTAACTAATGTTGGTCTTCCAAACCAAAACTCATATGGTTTTTTCTTGTGGTTAAATCTAAGTTGTGTTAATTTAAGTATGTACACTATTGTATACATTTATTCTCTCTAATATATATATCTGGTACTTTGCCTTCATTTAACATGGTTCTGGCTACTTCTTGAATAGTTCTATTTTTCCTTTCAGTAACTCCCTTTTTTCGAGGAGTTCTCTAAGCTGAAAAGTGTCTTTTAATTCCATCTGTTTCACAATTTTTTTGGAATTGATTTGAGGTAAATTGTCATCCATTGTCTAAATATATTAGGAACTTGATTTTGATATTAGTCTCATTTTCAACCTGTGCTTTGAAGAATTTAAATTTTTCGAATGCTTCTGATTTTTCTTTGAGAAAGGATACCCAAAGTCATCCTTGTATAGTCATCAATGAATAAAATGAAGTAGTGTTCACCTTGTATAATTTTAGTTCTTGTTGGTCCAAAGAGGTTAGTATGAACAAGTTCTAATGGTTTTGACATAGAGTTTCCTTTTTCTTAGATCTTACTTTTGTCTACTTCCCATGTTGACAGTGCCTACAAACAAAGTTTTGAAGGTTTTATAATATTTGGCATGTCTTTCACAACTTCCTTTCTAATAACTTTTATCAAGTTATCAAAGCTTATGTGTCTCATTCCTCTATTCCATAATTGACTTTCATCTATTTTCCCCATGCAACACTTTTCTTCTTCTTTTATGTTTAAGATGTATACATTGCTTGATGTCCTTCCTACAACAATGAATTTATACATTGCTTGATGTCCTTCCTACAACAACCCCTAATTTTTGTGAGTCTTCTTTTATAATTTCACATTTTTTAGAGTCAAATATGAGAATGAGTCTTTTATCACATTTTTAGATCACACTAAGGATATTAGGCTTCAAATTTTCAACTAATAGCACATTTTATTCTTCAACTCTGTTATTTCCCAGACTGAATGTACCCTTTCCAAGTATCTTGGTAGAGACATCATCTCCAAATATAACATTTACTTTTTCTTTCCTTTTCATATTGAGGATTTGTTTTTTATCTCCTCTCATATGCTTTGAACATCCAATGTGACCATACCATACATTATGTTTCATTTTCTTTTATTTCTTTTTCCTTCCATATATTCTTATATTTTTCTTCTTGACTCTTGGAAATACTTGTCTTCATGGAATCTTTTGATAGTTTACAATTACTAGCTTTATGACCATAATTGTTGCATTTGTAGCATTCAATATTGTAGTCTTGTAATGGAAAAAATGAATTATCGTTTTTACTCCTTTGATTGCTACTAGACTCGTTGTTCCTATGGAAATATCCTTGAACACTTTTATGATAGTTATTTCTATAATATTTACAATCTAATGCTTTATGCCCAAAATTATGATAAGAAAAACAGTAGCCAAGAAATAATTGTTGATACCTTTTTGGGGGAGTTCTTTTTGGATTAGTATTTCTTTTGTACTCATTTATTTTTGGAGAGAGTGAATATATTTGTTGATTAGAGTCAATATTTAGATGGTTCTTTTCTCTTTTGAAGGTCATCTTCATAAGTATTTGGATTTTTATCACTTTTCTTTATTCCATACTTTGAGCCTTTATTAGTTTCCTTGTGATCATAACTCAGTCCAACCTTATTACTTGATGGTCTTTGACTATTAAGAATTTTATCCAAGATTTTTGAACTACTTTCAAACTTTGAATGGTTAGTGCCTTTCTTAAGTTTCCTTATTACAAGAACTATTTCAACCTCTATTTTTCTACATTTTTGTTCCTTGTCATTAAGTCATTTACTTAATAATTATTCAATTCTTTCATCTTCTTGTAGTTGAGTTTTCAAATCAATAATGATTTGTTCTATTTTCTTTATGCTTTTTGAAACTTCTTATTCTCTTGACTTTTGTTCTTTTAATGATTTGTTCTTCCTTCTACATATTCTTAGTTCTTTGAGGGCACTAATGAGTTCCCCTTCAAGATCAACTTCAAATTCTATATTTTCTTCATTTTCATAATTATTGTATTTAGTGGTGTCAGTTTGAATTTATATTCCCATTAATAGAACCTCTGTATCATCATCTTCACTCTTTTCAGATGAGCTATTGTCTTCTTTAGAACAAATTTTTTTCTTTTTCTTATCGAATTTATTTTTGTATTGGGATTTACCATTTTTATTTTCTTTCTAGTTATAATATTCTTCATCGTCACTATCGTTTTCCTTGGGATAAGAAAATTTGGAAGCAAAGTGTCCAATTTTTCCACAGTTAAAGCATTTGAAAGGTAACTTCCCTTTGTATTTTCCAGATACTTGCTTCTTCCTCATCGGATTTGTCTAAGTTGTTTTCATTTGATACATGTTCATGGTGTGTAGTTCCTTTTGAGGCTTCAAAAGATTTTTCACTTTTTGAAGGTTTTTCTTGTCCTGTTCTCATTTCATAGGCTGTGATAATCCCATGTAGTTCATCCATTTTGGGTTTTTCAATATTCTCTCTATCTTCCAAGGTAGACACTTTGGGATCATGTCCCATTGGGAGTGATCTTAGTACCTTTTGGACTACTACTTTGTCATCTAATTCTTCTCCTATTCCTTTGATTGTGTTGACAATTTCATCTACTCTTAGAAGATACTCTGCAATGTTTTCTTCTTCTTTCATATTCAATCTTTCAAACCGTCCTTTGTACGTTTGAATCTTTGCTTGTTTTAATTTGGAATCTCCTTCATAGATGATTTGTAGTGTGTCCAGACTCTCTTTTGTTGATTTAAAATTCATGACTTTGACAAATACATTATTTTCTAATCCACCCAGAATTGCATTTACAACTCTCGAATTATCATTGCAGAGTTTCTTTACAGTTGTGTCCGAAGGAACCATTTTTGGTACATCATAACCCTTTATCAAAGATATCCAGACATCACATCCTAGGGCCATTAGGTAACTTCTCATTCTTCTACTCCATAATGCATAGTTATCTCCTTTGAGTAGTGGAGCATTGTTTAAGGACGTCCCTTCTTGTTGATACATTTTGGTTTCTTAGAATCTTCCTTCCAGTTATTAGACTGTGATGAAAGAACCCGCTATGACACCAATTTTTGGAATACTGTTTGATACTATGAGGGTGCGTGAATCAGTATTATCCATTTTCCACAATTTAAAACCACTTCATTATTAATTTTATCAAATCAAAACAAATGATCAATAAAAAGGTACAGTACATAGAATTTTAACATGGAAAACCCAAAAGAAACAATTTTTCTTCTTATTTTTAATAAATATTACATTTAATTTCTGAGCTCCAACTCAAAGGAAGCACCAATTCCTTGTTTTACTAGCACCAACTATAAGGAGGTTGCAACCCCTCTAGATTTTACCAACATCGGCTGGAAGGAAGCACCAACTCCCTAGTTTCTTCAACTATAACTAAAAATATTTTGCAACACCTTGGTTTACTAGCTTCAACAGGAAGGAGGCTACAAACTCCTTTGCAAGCTCCAACCTTCCCTAGCACCACCGAACTTCCCTTTTATGATAAGTACTTCAATATTCAAATATTCATAATCTTCTTTGTCTTCAGCTGCATATCTTCATTTAATTTCTTGGTCTCTCACACTTGCATTGATCTTTAGATTTCAATCCCATAGACACGCCCTCTTTCAACAAGAATTTTCATTTATATAGACCTCCAATGGTCATGTACAACTGAAAAATTGCACCTTTTCAATATAGGAATGTATCTCTTCATTATAAGTATGTGCTTTTTCAATATAATATATTAATCATACTATTTTAATTAATACAGTGTCAATGAACCATTATGTCTTTTACATCGTTTAGTCATGTTTTCAATTGGGTCATTATATTTTGACTATCATAATTTAATTCACTTTTTACCTTACCATAGGTAAATACCACCATGGTTTGCAAATACCATGTGCTCTTTCACTTTAACCCTTTATCTTTAACTCCACTTTCACCTTTAACCTTTTCTTTAATCCAATTTCACTTTTAACTTTTTCTTTATTCCATTTTCATATTTACTCATCTTTTACCTAAACTCCACTTCCACCTAACTTCTCAACTTTTTTTATTTATTAAATTCATATTTATATTTAATCCACTTTCATTTCCACTTTTGGGTAAACTCTGTTTCCACTTAACTTTTCCACTTTTGTTATTTATTAAAGTTATATTTATATTTAATCCACTTTCATTTCCACTTTTGTGTAATCTCCATTTCCACTTAACTTTTCACTTTTGTATTTATTAAAGTGATATCAAGGTTGGATTTATATTAAATTATCACTTACTAACATTTGACATATATTTTATCATTTACTAACCTTTGATATCAATGACAACTTATTCAACAATTGACTGCTTGAGTGGATCTAACCATTTGTGGCTGCTGGAAATTGTTTGGGTTTGAAGGGTCATCCAACTTCGACCTGGAAATAATGATGATGTAATATTCCAGATATAAAAAGTATGCAAAAAATAAATAGAATGCTAGAAATGGTAGATAAACAACAATATAACCAAAACAACACCACAATAACACTGAAATGATATTAGAATAACACCAAAAAAAGAACTTTGATTCTGAGAGCAATGTTCACTTGCCTCTTCAAGGGGGAACCCTACAGTCCAACATATCTCTATTACAATAATATCCAAGCTAGGGTTCTCATACCCTCGAATCCTATTTATACTAAATATGTCTATCAAAAAAACCATCTAGAGGAAGATCCTTCTAGAAGCAGAAGCTTCTATTAGGTCTTCTTACATTCGACTTATTATACCTTATTGCAAGGCCTTATCAATATTGACCTTTATTACATACGAATATATTGTTCTACCTATGTGAGGGGTTAGGTCCCTAACATGTCCTCCCCCTTAAAAACAACCTTCTCCTCAAGGCTTGAGATGTGGAAATTGTTGCAGAATGGTAGTTGGTTCTCATGTGGCATCTACCAGAGTTGTATCTTTCCACTAGAATAACACTTCTTTGATGGTTCATTGATGCAGGTGATGCTCATGCTAGTCCAAAACTGCTTGTGTTTGTATCCAAATGGATCCCTCTTCGTCCAACTTGAGAAGGTTGGTTTGAGTTTGGCACTTAGTTCCAATCACCTTCTTTAAGAATGAAACATGAAAAACATGATGTATCTTAGAATGACTGGGTAAATATTACTGATAGGCCACCTGTCCCACATGCTTGAGAACGGTATAAGGACCATAAAATTTGGGCACCAGCTTCTGACAATGGTAAGCCTTGAGGGAATTTTTCTTGTAAGGTTGGAGACGAAGAAACACCTGATCCCCTTTTGCAAATTGGTGATCAGAGAGACCTTGATCTTCTTGTTGATTCATGCGATTCTGGGCCATGACCAAATTGTCTTTGAGGGTACAGAGAATAACCTCTCAAACTATAATCATTTGGTGAACCGCTCGGACCTTCGAGACACCTGGTAAATATGGGAGAACTGAAGGTGGATTGTTTCCATATACTGCTTCAAAAGGAGTCATGTGGGTAGTTGTATGGTATGAAGTGTTGTACCACCATTCAACTACGGGCAACCATTGAGCCCACTAATTTTTATTTTCCGATGCAAAACACCTCAAATATGTTTGCAAACACTTGTTGACAACTTTAGTTTGACCATCAGTCTGGGGATGATAAGTTTTGATGAGATTCAATTGGGCGCCTTGTAGGTTGAACAATTCTTACCAAAAATTTTTGGTGAAATTTGGGTTGCAATCATAAACAATAGAATGCGACATGCCATGAAGCTTGAAGACCTGATCCATGAAAATGTGAGCCACAATGGATGTTGTAAATGGGTGTTGAAGAGAACATAAATGAGCATACCTGGAAAGGTGATCAACTACCACCATGATGATTGATTTATTTCCCGATTTAGGTAAGCCTGTAATAAAATCCATATGGATATCCCCCCAAATAGTAGGTGGAATCGGAAGCAGTTGTAGTGTGCCAGGATATTTTACTGTTTCTCCCTTGTTGCGTTGAGACACATCACATTTAGCTACAAAATTACCAACGTCTTGTTTCATACCATCCCCAAAAAAAGAACGTTTGACCCTGTCATAGGTTTTGGTAAACCTAGAGTGTCCAGCTGTGGGTGTAGCAWGAAGCTCATAAAGTATTGTGAATTTAAGTTTTGATTGTTTACTTAAATACAAATGGACTTTGTATCGAAKCTCATCATAGAGCCAAGATTATCCTGGGGAAACTGGAGAATTGGAATGCAATTATTGTATCATATGCTAACTTTTGGGATCGTGTAGCCATTCCTGGCGAATGGCTTGGAGCCAATCTGGTACAATGAAGGAGAGAGAAAAAAGGGATCCTTCATCTTCATATTTTCGAGAAAGTGAATCCACAACTACGTTTTATTTTCCTTTATTGTAAATGATATCATACTCATATCCAAAGTTCTTAGTCACCCATTTTTGTTGCTCTGCGGAGGAAATGCATTGTTCCATAAAATACTTGAGGCTTTGATGATCTGTCTTAATTTGGAAGCATTTACCCAATAGATAAGGGCACCACAGATCAACGACATGTAGAATATCCAACATTTTCTTTTCATAGATTGATTTGCCCAAATTTCATGCAGATAGTTGTTTTCTGTTAAAGGCCAAAGGCTGACCCTCTTGCATAAGGACAACGCCAATTCCTTTCCATGAAGCATCACATTCCAAGACAAAGGTCTTTGTGAAATCAGGAAGGGCCAGGACTAGAGTGGTGCACATGGCCATCTTCAAGGTTTGAAAATCCTGAGCAGCTGTTGGAGTCCAAGTGAAGGAATTCTTTTTAAGGAGTGTAGTGAGAGGTGCCTCAATCTTTCCATAATTATTAACAACTTGTGATAATAACCTGTTAAGCCCATAAATCCACACAAGATTTTGAGAGTCTTTGGGTGAGGCCATTCTTTCATAGCTTCAATATTTTTAGGATCCACCCTAACGTCATCCTTGCCAGCAAGATGACCCAAGTACTTGACTTTTGAGGCGCCAAAAGTACATTTAGATTGTTTCAGGAAAAGTTGGTGCTAAGAGAGTAGATGGAGAACTCGATCCACATGAGCAAGATGGTTTGTCCAGGTTTTCCTATAGATGAGGATAGAATCAAAGAAAACTTAGACAAAATGACGAAGAAAAGGATGGAAGACATGATTCATGAGGATTTTGAAGGTGGAGGGGGAATTATACAAGCCAAAGGGCATGACCAAAAAATAATAGTGGCCCTCATGAGTTCTAAAGGAAGTATTAGGAAATTCCGCCTCTTCAATACATATCTGGTGGTATCCAGAATGAATATCAAGTTTAGAAAATAACTAGGCACCACTCAATTCATCCAAGAGATCATCAATGACATGAATGGGAAATTTATCTTTAATGGTGAGTTTGTTGAGGGCACAGAAGTCAGGACACATGTGCCAAGAACCTTATTTCTTTAGGACCATGACCACAGGAGAAGAGTATGGGATCATACTAGGGCGAATAATGCCTACGTTAAGTAGTTCTTGAACCATTTTCTCAATTTGATTTTTTTGGGAAAAGGGGTGACGATAGGGACGGATATTGGGACGAAGGATTCCTGGTACAAAGGGAATGGAATGATCATGAACATCATGGGAAGGAGGGAGTTCCTGGGGAATATAAAATACCACTTGATGTTTAGAGAGGATGGATTGGAGGTCTTGTGGCACAAAGGGTTTCTTAGTTCCTTGTATGGCATGCAGTTGGGCAATAATGCCAAAATGAGCTTTTTTGAGAAGTTTTTCCCTGCGATGGGAACTAATGATCTTAGGTGAACTGATGATGATTCCTTGGAACTTATATTGTTGGCCCTCCTGGTCGAATTGCATGGTTAATTCCTTAAAATACATAAGAATGGAACCCAAAGTCCTTAGCCAGTATGCACCCAACACAATTTCACAACTGCCCATGTGGATAGCAAACATATGATATTTTAGGTGGTAATCATCAATTTGGAGACGCACATTTTTCACAACGCACTCCACATTTCATGAAGTCGCCATTGGCAATCATGATTTGGAAATTATCGACTGCATGGATATAGCAATGAGTTTCTTGGGCAATGTGGTGATGAATAAAATTATGGGTGCTTCCACTATCAACAAGAATGATGACCTTCCTACGCTTGATGTAACCAATTATCTTGAGATTTTAGGGAGTAGAGAAGCCAGTGAGAGCATTTAGGGAAATGAACGATTCTACTTCAGGAGGGTCTAAGGGAGGGGTTATGTCAGTGGGTTTAGGTGACTCAGACACAAGGGGAGTTTCAACATCCTCTTCTGAAATATCCTTCGAAATGGCCATAAAAATGTTTTTTTCCTTACACTTGTGGCCCGGAAAATATTTGTCATCACAATTATAACAAAGGCGTTTGAGTTGGCGTTCAACCATTTCATCCCTGGTCAATTTTTGGATCTTTAGTGGAGCAGAAGGAGTAGTGGGATTTACTGGTTTAGTGCGAGGAATAATGGAGGGTTTCCAGTTTTGAGAAGAGACAACATGTTGTGCTTCCTTAGCTATTTTATTATCCTCCACCCAACTCTAAGGCTGGGCCATTAGGACATGGGAACAAATCTCATTTTTGAGGCCACTGATAAAACATTATCGGAAAAAAACATCACACATGCCCTCCGTACGAAAAGTCAGTCGCTCAAAAGAAGCTATAAATTATTCCACTATTCCAAATTGTTTCAACTGTGTCAAATGGCCTAAATGGCTGGTGTGAGTGTCAAAGCATTCATAAATCTTTGCCACAAAGTGTGTCCAAGAAACATACCCTTGACGAGCAGTTTTTCTCCATTGCCACCATTGTCAACATTCTTGATCTAGATGGAGAACACCATACCAGAATTTGGCCAAATCATCTGTAATCTCATACAAAGAGAAATAACGTTCCATTTGAGTTACCCAACCAGTGGGATCTGAGCCATCAAATTTGGTCACATCCACCCGCGGAAGGCATAGGTCACACTGAAAGTGATGGGGCTGAAAATTATGGGAATGAGAGGAAGCTTCATCTTTGGTATGCAAAGGTGGGTAAGATAAAGGGGATCTACAGGGATATGCAATTTGGTGTAGAACATCGAAACAACAAATTCGAGATCGGTAGTCATGTCTTGTTTGAGGTCTTGTTTGAGTTCGGTGATTGA
>SNQJ01S0058065.1:29644-60654 GCA_010110895.2 Picea sitchensis | reverse complement strand
CAAGATCATCAAAGGTAAAGAATCATCAAAAACTCTTGAATTCATTATTTCTAAATGTGATTTTGAAAACATTTCAAGTGAAGATAAAGAATCAAGTGATAATAGCACAAAGGAAGATCCTTGTACTATAGCTCTTTGATATACGTGCAGGGTCCAACTGTAGTACTCGGCCCAATATCTCAGGGCATCAATTAAGGAGGCTATACCCTGCCCTTAGTCGTAGTATCCGACTACCCAGGTACTAGAGAGTATCTTCCCAAGTGTTGTTCTCGGTGACACTATAGCAGTTAGGCGGTCGATAAATTTATCTAAAGAGGGCTTCAGGAAATCTAGGTCAATCCTTGTACTGGTGTTGTCTGATGCGCTACCACAAGAAGGTGTACCAACAGGGGTTACAAGGGTGGCCAACAAATGTGCTCTTAAGTACCACTTGTATTTCCTGTGTGTATGAATCCCTCAATTGTGGTTTTATGTGCGTAACGACATATCTTTGTAGCTTAAAGACATCGGGATACATCTCTACCTTGAAAAATTTAATCCACAATGTTCTGCCGAGGAAAGTGATATGATACCACTTGTAATATTCCAGATATAAAAAGTATCCAGAACAGAAATAAAATGATAGAAATGGAAGATAAACAACAATATAACCAAAACAACACCACAATAACACTGAAATGATATTAGAATAACACTCGAAAGAACACTTTGATTCTGAGAGAAATGTTCACTTGCCTCTTCGAGGGGGAAACCTCCAGTCGAGAAGAGCTCTATTACAATAATATCCAAGCTAGGGTTCTCATACCATTAACTCCTATTTATACTAAATATGTCTATCAAAAGAACCATCTAGAGGAAGATCCTTCTAGAAGTGAAAGCTTGTTTTAGTTCTTCTTACATTCGACTTATTCTACCTTATTGCAAGGCCTTATTAATATTGACCTTTATTACATACAAATATATTGTTCTACCTACGTGATGGATTAGGTCTCTAACATATGACTAAAACATGCTATGAAATATCAACTACTAATTGATCTGACAGAATCAAGGTTTCTCGGTGTTGCATCAACAAGTTTCCCTTCAAATACACTCTAAAATGATAGTGCACGAGAAAGTATTCACAAGGGTGACTCGCGAGTATTCATTTTATTCATCATGATCCTATCTCAAAAGAATATACAATCACCAGGACAGATCGACTTGACCAATGTAGTAATTGAAATTGTCCCATTCTTTCATTTTAATTCTTTCATTCTTTCAAACAACTCAACCAAGTGATTCCATGTATTCTGATAGTGCACTGTGTTCCTGTAACTCAAAATTCATGTAGTGTTTACTGCAGTTCCATGTCATACTCCACTATGGTACTTCTTTTCCTCTTTTTGATATCAATTCAAACATGATATTTCCATCACGGTATCCATGTTTGAGGTGATGTTCCTTGGTATCCTAAAGTGCACCCAGACCTATTCAAAGAATATGTTTGTTTCTTTGTATCCTTTAATGGTATTTTTATCGAATGCACATCTTATTGAACCTATCAACTACCACAAAAATATAGTCATGTACCTTCTTGGTCACTATAAAACCACCCACAAAATCCATGGAAATTCCTTCCCAAGGTCAAGTGGTTACAAGTAATAGATGGTATAGACCTTGCTTTCTATTAATGGGCTTGCTGGTAAAACAAAGTATGCATCCTCTAATATACCAAGCTACATATTCTTGCATTCTCAGCCAATACATGTATATTTGTAAGTTAGAAATCATCTCCCCAACATCAAAATGTCCTACAATATTGGAGTTGTGAGCCTCTCTGATAAAATTAAATATTTCACCTTTAAGAACATAAATCTTGTCTATATTTTAGAGAAATCAGTTTTTAATATGATAGTCATCCTTACCATCACCTTATTATATATGAATTTGGCTATGTAGATGTTGAAACACCTCTTTGAAGTCCTCATCTTATTTTTATGCCTCTTTGTATGGATCATGGGTAAAAGGATCCATGTGCATATGAGTTCCCAATGTTGTAATATTGGATGTGGGTGGCCTTGAAATCATTCTTGGCAACTTATTATCATTTCCCTCCTTATACTTGATGACCAGATGAAATTTTTTCAAAACCCCATCTAATTGTAATGTTTGATTTTTTGTAGCATATTTTTGGCCTACAAATACTATAGTGGATGGTGATCAATGTGTATAATGGTTTCCTTGCCAATAATATAGTGTTTCCACTTCTTTATAACTTGAACCATTCCACAGAGTTTCTTATCATATGTAGGGTAGTTCAAAACTCCCCCATGAAACATCTCAAAATGATAGCATACTAGCTTACCTCCTTGCATAAAAACTACCCCCATAGAATACCCACTTGCATCTATGTCCACTTTGAACAACTTCTACAAGTTAGCCAATATGATAAATGGTTTTTGACCGATCTTTCCTTTTCTCTCGTCGAAATTTTTTTGTTGATTCCTTTTCCACTATAAACTCTTACCACTTGTTGTTATGGCATGGAGTAGTGAAACTACCGATGAAAAAATATTATGAACTTTTGTAGGTATTTTGATACCCCAACAAAGATACAAAATTCAGTGGCATTAGTAGGAATTGGTGATTTTATGATGGCCTCCATCTTTGGGGGATCTATCTTAAGCTCTTGTCCATCATTTGCATACATCAAATATAGAAATGACTATTGAGAAAACTCACATCTCTTGAGGTTAGAATTTGGTTATTTTTTAGATCCTTTAACACCTACATGATATGTGATATGTGCTCCTCCCAGGTAGATCTATAAACCAACATATAATCCAAATACAATATGAAAAATGAATATAAATATGGGAGAAACACATCATGCATGAACCAAATTGCATGACCAACCATTCATGAACCAAATTGCATGACCAACCATTCAAAAAAACCTTTCCTTACCTTGAAGGTAGTATTCCAATTGTCTTCCTCTTTGAATCTTACATGGTGGTATCTCGGTTTGAGATCCAACTTGGTGAAGTACCTGGCATGTTGCAATTGATCTAACAAATCATCGATCCTAGGTAGAGGGTATCGATTCTTGAGTGTAATGTTGTTCAAATATCTATAGTCGATACACATTAACCAAGTTCAATCCATATTGGGTACTATAATGATATGTGACCCACAATATGAGGTGATTAGTTGATAAACTCCCTTCTCCAACAACTGCAACAACTATTTCTTGACTTCGTCTTCTTATAGAAAAAATTGTCTATATAACTAAATATTTGGTAATGGGGAGTTAGGAAACAATTGTATCTCATGCTCCACTTCCCTCTTACATGGAAACCCTTTAGGCTCTTGAAACACTCCTCTATGAGTAGGTAGAAACTCCTCCAATTGTTGTTTCTACTTTCTAGTACATCTCTCCAAGGATGCATTTACTCTTATTGATTTATCACTCGATTGACTCTCTCATAAGAAAAGAAAAACATACTTATTACTTGAACTAATCAAATTTTTGGCTTGGTTGGCACTTACTAGTGAGATATTCAATTTACCTTTATATGCATTGATGATTAAAGTCTTCCCATCCTTAATTGGGTGGTGTTGATTTTGTCTCTTAATTAAGATCGCATCCCTCATATACATGTAGGGGCTTCCAAACACTACTCCACACACATGAAGGGGAACTACATCTAACTATGCTTCATCATTAAAATCTATACTTACAACAAATTTTATCTTACATTGTTTTGTAACCTTGATATATCCATCCTTGTTTTCCCATTTCAATGGATATGGATTAGGATGATCATGAATTCTTTTTTGTGGTTTTTTCTATTTTAGGGGTTTTTTCTATTTTTAGAAGCTTTATAAATTAATCCTAGATTAATGGATTATGGTTTTGGTAGATACAAAATACCTAAAATATTGTATATATTGTATTATGAATGGTGAAATTAATATAATGAAGAGTTGATATGTGCAACACCAATGAAGGTCGGTTTTCTCTTGCTAAAGGGTTTTTGGGGTAAATTTTTGTGTACTGTGTGTATGAGTCATTGCTTAATTTATATTTTTCTTAAGAAACTGTATGCATAGTTTCTACTTCACAGGTTTAAAAATTACACCTTTAGCCATGATCCCATTAATTTCTAACCATATCAAAATCTTCCTTTCCAAATTACTTCCATATAACTTGGCTAAGTGTGAGATAATAATAATGGTCCTATAATTTGAGGGTATTTTTTTATTCTCATTTTTAAAAATATGAACAATGAATATTTGAGTCCATGGTTTGGGGAAACCTTTCTTGACTATCCAATTGGAGAGGTTTTGAATGTGAGGGATAAGGATAGGTCCTACAATTTGTATAATTTCTACTACCTTTGATGTCTTTAGCTTTCCCTTCTACAAGTTGTTTAACTCCGTGATCTATGTCTTCAAAAGTAAAAGCTATTTTTTTGCAATAAGGGTTTGAATTTTTCCCATGATATTAGTGAATTCATAAATCTTATTAAGGTATGCATTCTAGTCCACCAAAAAAATCATATTATTTTCTTTGATTTTTCAAGTTAGACTTTACCTCCAATAAAAATAGGATCGAATTTACAAAGAAGTAAAAGATTATCTTATTGTGTGTGTATGTGTGTGTCATTTTAGTTAGAGTTTCTTTGAAACTATTTATCTTGTTAGTTTTTAAGGACTCTTTAAACACTTTCCAATTGTTTTTTTTAAACAATTTTCGACTCTTTATCATAACAAGGGTTGACCAATCATTTTCCTTTTCAAATGAAACTTATAAAGAGTATTTGTTTATACAAGTTGATAGTAATGTAAATGTATGATAGTCCCCGAGGTGTAGGATAGTCGGTGACAGATTGATTTGTTAAGGCACTCTGTGATGTTAAAGTCACCGGTTCGAAACTTGCGGGGACAAAAAATCCATCCATGTTAAGGGTTGGTGTGGCTCAGGTCGGGTGCGATCCCTGGGTGCTTTTGAAGGCTTAGATGCCCCCGAGTCATGATTTCTTAGCGACAGGTTAGTCCCACATGTCATAGACAAACTAACAAACAAACAAAAAATGTAAATGTATGATATAAGTATTTAATAATGTTTTTTTAACAAAAGATGGTGGATTTTTATTCATTAAGAAGGGTGTCATCGAAGACACTTAGTAAAAAAAAGAGAACCACATAGCATAAAAAAAATTCATATATGTCAAAGTCTCTATCAAYCATAATGTTTTCCTTGTACTATGACTAATCTAATGTCTAACACTACTACTATGTTGAACTGTATGAATTCGGTAATASATACTGTTAATACAARTTGTAAAGTAAAACATACTTAGGTATTTGTATCTAGATCCTACCCAATGTCATTTCCAYGCTTTCCAATTTCCACAGAATGTGCTACAAGGAAATTTAAGTTCAGAAGTTGTGTCATCCCCAAAGAAACTAAGACACCATTACTCCCTCTAGGGAGTGAATCCCTATGATATGCTTCCCTTTGAGCCAGTTGAAGCTGCAGAGATTCAATTTGGATTCTTAGAACATCAACCTCATCCTAAAGCTACCCTACCATAACCTTTTGTTTAACCAGAGTGTCCAAAGAAAATGAGACAGTTGAACTAAGAGAAATTACTCGAATAACCAGACACTCCCTTTCCTCAAATTCATTCTCCATGATTCTTCATCCTATTGTAATTCATTATATCGAGTATCCATAGTGCTCCAATTAACTAGGATATCTAGTAATTGAGCACACAGGAAGCCGAAGGATAAAAATATTGACCATTCTATACCATGAACAAAGAAATCCTTAGAGAAATCATTCCCTGCTAGTAATAACGCACCAGAAGATATGTGTGCCAAACAATTAACCACCAAGGAGGGAATGTCAAGAATGCATGAAGTATAAAATACCTCCAAGACTATGGTATGCACAAAGGAATGAATAGAGAATCCACTACCAAGAAATAGCACACCAGAAGCAGAGCACCCCAAGTAATCCTCCAATATATCCACTGAGAGGCTGAGAAGAAATATGTCCTTCGATACTTGCTCTCTGCAATTAATAGCAAGAAAATAATTTCCAAGATGGTTAATATGTTCTTTACATACCTTTGAATCCCTAGACATATAATATCCCACATGCTAGACATGAAAATTCTTAATATTTCTAATGACACCACCCAAATTTCCCATCCTATGTTGTACATTCCCCTCTGATCCTTGCATTTCCAAAATGACTACTCTTCCTTCCTGAATCACATCCATCAAATTGGGAACAAATATGTACTAGGATCATACCATCCTCTGTGTGTGTTTATTTCTCCCACGATCTAGAGTGTTTATCCCACTATGTTTACTAATTACATGTCCTTTCTTTAAATGCACAATAAGACAATGCCTTGCCTCATGCATGCTTCCTCCATGCAATGGGAAGACATTATCCATGTGGTCTAATATGAACCCACCCAAATGTCAAACCATTGCAATTACAGGGTGGGTAACAAAACACTCTACTCCATCGAACCCCAAGAGACCAAGTGATAATATTATGTCTCTATTTTCCATTGCATCCACTTTTGTGTTTTTTTTGTGATAAACATGGAATAATTGAAAATTGAGATTTATCAAGGAGATCCTCATATGCTCAACTATAAATTTTAAGCCAACTTATTTCAAAGAAGACCTCATTACAAAGTATCTAATAGAATTTTTGGAATCCCCCACTATGCTCAGATTGGACATTTGTCTCCATGGATGATTTTAGGGGCTAAATTTTCCTCATGGGCTAATTTTACATGGTTTTTCCAAAAACGAGATTCACTATTTTAAAAATGATTTTCCCAAATTCTATAGGATAAAATGATTTTACCTTAACAATCGCCAAAATTTTATAAAAAATATATAAAATCCTTAGAAATTTGAATATTTTTACAAAAATATCGTCAAACATTTATAGTTGGCATATGAAGGATTAGTGATATTCACCAAGGTTTCTACATTTTAAAATAAATTTCTATCATTAAAATCATCCATGTTTGTCTCTGCTTTGGCAACTGCACCCCATGATATACTTTGACAACTGCTTGGACATTTGGATCTTAATGTGATAGATATATTTAGTCGAGACATTCAATATTCTTCCCCTGTGTCTAAAGTATGGTTTTCATCCACCCCGATTCTTTTTGAGTTGAAGTATTCATCCAATTGTCCCAATGAATGCACTACCACATAGCTAGGAGTTGAACGCTTATTTTTTAAAATAACTCTTTTTCTGGCGAGGCATATTTTCCAGAACACATATCTAGGAAAATCCTTCCACACTCTTTTGAAGACAGGCTTGCATGGAAGGATCCCTGATAATAGTTCCCCCACTTTCCCAACAAAATTTTAATACAGGACGACCATGCTATCTTATAAAACAATTCCTCATACATAGATTTCCAAACTTGTTTGGGGAATTTAGAATCCAGGAATAAATTTGATGAGTCATTTTCAAGTTCTTCTCACATAGGGCGCAACAAAAGGTCCCTTGAAAACCTATTTTAATCAAACTTTCTCCTGTAAGAAGCTTTCCTTGGGAAAGAATCCAACTGAAGATACTTATTTTTGGAAGCCCGTCATTGCTCCAAATATTCCTCCACATAGTGGATTTTGTTGGGAGAGAATTTTTCAACAACAAAACCCTATACCCTTCCTTTATTGAATATCCAATAGTTCCCAAACTTCTACTATATTGACCCTACAAATGGACTAGGAAGGCCCCTTTAAGAACAAGAAAATGGTTATGGGCGTGGTGGCCAAGGTAGGGGAAAATATTTCCCAAATTCCAATCCTTCCAAGAACCATTAGAATTACGTTCAGAAATATCAAATAATTTGTTTTTTTGCTGTGTCAACATTCATTTCCTGACAGTGTCAAAAGAGGGATCCTGAAAAAGAGGGCAGGAGCCAAGAATCCCATCATTCTAGATGCTAATTAGCTTCCCATATCCTACGACCCAAAAGAGAGAATGTTGCATAAGAGGGAGGGAGTCCCAAAGAAACTTCCACATCATAGAACTAGACTTCCATCATGGGGGATCATCAAGGAATCTTGTTCTTTCCCTTGAAAAACTTTTCTTCAACAAGGCTCTTTTCCACCATTCATTTCCCCCCATCACCATTCTCCATAATAATTGAGCCAAGATCTATATTAAACAATTTGAGATCTCTAAATCCAAGGCCCCCATGATCCATAAGCGACCTGACCAAGTTCCAGTTTTCAAAATGAAATCTTTTAGTGTTGGATTTGCCTCTTTTCCATAAATGTTTTTGAATGACCTGGGGCATATCTTTTTTAATTACCATAGGAGACAACAGGGGTGAAAATTGAAAAATAGGCAACAAGGATAGCACTCATTTGATAAGCACCAATATTCTCGCTAGATTCAATGAGAAAGAACCTTGACTTTCAAATTTCTCTTTTATTTTCTGCAAAATAGCATCTGAGGATTCACCTGGAAGCAATTTCAAACAGATCGACATACATATATATTTCAATTTTTTCCATTCATATGAGAATGGGAATTGAAAAAGGTGAGTTATACCCATTAGAGTATGAGCATTAATATTCCAGACATATATATGACTCTTGTTCCTATTAATTAATTCTCTAGAAATATGAATGAACTAATCCAAAACCAATTCAAATCTAGTCGCAATGATTTTGGAAGCACTTCCCATAAAAAAGTATCATCTGCAAATTGAGAATGATTTATTCTTTTAACACCTATGGCGATGCAAATCCCTAAGATTTATGTTAAGAAACACTACCCTTCTAATATTCTATTGAGTGCTTCAGCCAAAAGAGCATAAATAATGGGAGAGAGAGGGAAACCCTGTCTAAGCTCCTATGAAGATTTGAACAAGGGAGTTGGCCTTCCATTTACCAAAGGAGAAATCTAGGGATTACTAATACAAGCACCAATCCAAGAAATGAAAGACTGGTTGAAGCCAAATTTATTCAATGCCACCTTGAGAAAAATGTTATTTACTCTATCAAATTCCTTTTCCATATGAATTATAACAACCATACCTTTGTCCCCTCGACTGAAACTAGAATGGATGGCCTCTTGGACCAAAATGGTATTTTCCCAAATTTGTCTCTCTGTCATGAAACCCCCTTGATTTGGAAGGATCGGAGTACTTAGAAAAGGTTCCATATTATTTGCAATGATATTTGCCATATTTTTGTATGAGACATTACATAGAGATATGGGACAAAATATATCAAATGAAGAGGAACTTTGGCCAAAAAAGAAGAGTTTGTGGCTCCCCCAAATCAAGACAATTTATGGACATATTGGAGCATCCAAATTAATCCTAAACTTGATAATGAACCAACATCTTTTAAAAAAATGAATGGTGAAACCATTGGGACCCAGAGCTTTATCCGGGTTAAATTTATTGATGGTTTCAATAATTTCCTCTTCTGTGACTAGCTTATTCAATTTTGTATTGTATTACTTTGTTGTTTTTTAAGGTATGTGAGATACGAATTTCATGGCCTCTTGGACCAAAATGATATTTTCCCAAATTTGACTATATTTCATGAAACCCCCTTGATTTGGAAGGATCGGAGTACTTAGAAAGGTTCCATATTATTTGCAATGATATTTGCCATATTTTTGTATGAGACATTACATAGAGATATGGGACAAAATATATCAAATGAAGAGGCACTTTGGCCAAAAAAGAAGAGTTTGTGGCTCCCCCAAATCAAGACAATTTATGCACATATTGGAGCATCCAAATTAATCCTAAAATTGATAATGAACCAACATATTTTAAAAAAATGAATGGTGAAACCATCGGGACCCAGAGCTTTATCCAGGTTAAATTTATTGATGGTTGCAATAATTTCCTCTTCTGTGACTCGCTTATTCAATTCTGTATTGTATTACTTTGTTGTTTTTTAATGTATGTGAGATACAAATTTCCCACATAACTCCTCATCCATCTCTCCTTCTTCTATGTATAACTTTCTATAATGTGAGGAGGTCAACTTTTCAATCTCCTCAAACGATGAAACCACTTCTCCAGATTGTTTTTTGATTTCCTTCACCTTATTTCACCACTTCCTAGATTTGGATTTCTTATAAAAAAAATATGTGTTTTTGTCCCCAACTTGAAGCCACAAACATATAGAATCCAACCTCCTCATGGACTCTTCATCTTTCAAGGACTTTATATAATTTTGATAGACAACTTATTCTTTCTTTAAGAGTTCTGGCAGCAAAACATAACTCTCAATCTTGTCTTGTATTTCTTCTAGATTCCTATGATTCTCAAGTACTTCTATATTCGGAGAGTGAACTGAATCTTTAACCCAGATGTTTATTACAACTTTAGTTAATCTAAGGTTTTGTTCCCAAATATGAACATCCGAACCGGAAATCCATTGACTCCAGGTGCGAGAAACTAGAGGGAATAAATATGGCTTCTCCATCCAAAGGGTATTAAATATGAAGGGGATAGGCCCCAAATTTTCTTCCTTTGCAAAGAAGAGAGAGATATGATGATGATTTGAGTAGGCCAAATGAATTATTGAAGAAGATAATGATTCATGAAGGATAAAAAGGAGCTACTAATGAGAAAACGATCCAACTTGGTTGCAATGTGCCTTGGACCAGCTCTCCTATTATTCCAAGTAAATGTTACCTTAATTGGGGGAACATCAATCAAATCAAGACAGAAAATTGGAACCTCCATATTTTCCCATGATGGATCCATAACAATGGAACCCCCTCTTTTTTCCCTCAAATGAATTGTAGTGTAGAAATCTCCAGCTATAATACTATTTTGGGTGAACTCRGAGTCCTCCAAACCCAAGAGTGAATACTGACATTCTACTTTTTCCCAATAATTGTTTGGCATATATACATTAAAAATATGAAAGGACCTACCTGAAGATAGATSAGCTAGCTTGACCATAAGCCAATGTGTTTCTTTAAAACTTTGTTCCATCTAAAAAATGTCAGGGTTCCATAGAGTGCAAATTCCCCTTGATTCCCCTCTTGCACTTATTGCTACACCATTACTTTTCTTCCAAATTTATTGCATTTATTGAAGACCTTATTGCTCTTTTAATTTTTTCTCCTAGACGAGAAGGATTTGTGTTTTTTTTTATTCTAACTAACTTTCCCATTGCTTATTTATTATCCTTGCAACCTAATCCTATAACTTCCAAGAGACTAATTTCATTATTTACCTGAAGATTTGGATGTCAACCCCTTTAGAGTGTTGAAGAATAGACTGTGACACTCCCATTGAAGGTTGGACATGGGATTTCCCTTGCTCCCCTTCCTTTTTGAATATACCCTCCAAAGTGGTTTGGATTCCTAACTCCTTATCATGACCTGCTTCATTTTATCTTCAATTACGATTAGATATCCTCCCCACTTTATTCATTGTTGTACTTTTTGAGACTTTTGTCTTGGATTCATTGCCTGATTCCTCATGATTTTCTACCTCTAAAATTTACAGAATCCCCAAAATAGTGTGAGATACATTTTTATAGGAGTTAGGTCTCCATTTTTGGGGATGGTAGCCCTTTGAGGGTTTCCCAATTTCTCTGGCACCAATGTTATCGACTTTCTACCTTCTTCATTTTCATTTCTCTTCTCTCTTGATTCCATAGTATTTTCCTCCATGTTTTCTAAAGTAGCATACTTATTTTTGCTTGATTCAACCCCACAATCCCCTCCAAATGATGATCAAGGGTTATGGGGAGATGGACGACATGGATTCCCCCCTAGATTTGATCTTGTTGTTGAGTCGCTTCCTTCCCATCAACCTTCTTCCTTTTTGGTTGTTTCCATTACTCTTGGGCTCTCTCCTCTTGTCTATCTAATTTGGTTTGCGGTAAATTCTTAGCAAAATGTCCATATTCATGACAAGCTTTACATTTGAATGGAAGCTACTTATAATCAACCTTTTGAATGCATGACCAACTGTCTAGGGTTAGATAAATAGCGTCAGGGAACCCTTTTCCTAGATCCACCTCTACACATAGTCTTGCACACGCTTGGAGACCTTCTCATGGTTTGAATCGATCGATGAATCTTCTCAATGTATTTCCTATGTTACACAGGGTTTCATCATTCCAACAACACAAAGAGAGGAAGGGAAGATGAACCCATATAGGGACCACAGAGGGGATATCATTCTCTGGACTGAAATCAGGGATCCATTTGTTCAAATACATACCCCTTGAGCCCATAAAATAAGTCTCAATCTTGAATATAAGATCTCAATCTGCTTTATTTTCAATAAAAAGACATTAAATCCCTTACCACAGAAGGCTAAGGGCATCTGACCTTGAATGTTTTTCCTCCAGTTTAGATCCAACCATTGATCCATGGTCCACGGAGATTGCCCTAGACCTGTCAACTTCCCAATAAGCCTATTTTCATCTAGGCACGGAGAAAAGTGACGAGAGAATGAGGAATACACCAAAACCTTCACGATTCCATCTAACTTTTTAATGAAACAAGAGGATGTGAGCTTCATTGTCTTAGTGTAAGATGCAATTAAATCCTAAAACACAACAATGTCCGACGGACGTCGAGGAGGTTCCATAGTTGTGTGCTAAAACCACCAAAAAACTTTTGAAAATCATAGTCATAGTGAATTCCTAAAAGCAGAGAAGATTTTTCATAATTTAAAAAGAGATTTAAGTTTTCAATATTATTATTACTTATTATGATAATCAATCATTTGTTTTTAGAACTTTTAAGAAAAAATCATCTTTATTTTTTTATAAATGTCAAATTCCCTTTCATTATTAGATTGTTTTTCTATAAAATTATTATTATAAGTGAGAAAATTTAGACCGAGGAAAAAGGATGGATAGTCATGCTCCTTTAGGATGTTAAAATTAACTACTTTGTAAAATTAACTACTTTGTTGCATATAGGATATAGTTATAAAAATAAAATATAAAAAGTTATAAAACAAAAAATAAAAATAATAATAAAACTTGTCATCCTAAATTAAAATAATTTTATTAATTTTAGAGTTATGTGGTGAGAGTAGTTAATTTATTTTTTAGTTATTGATATTAAATTTATGTGGAGAGTAATTAATTTATTTATTAAACTAAAAATAAAAATAAAGTTATCTTTAATTACAAATAAAATAAAATAAAAATATCACTAAACTCTAATCCTATTTATTCTTTAAAAAAATCTAAAACATAAAAATGACAAGTTTCTCACAACAAACATATCAATGTTATTAAAAAAAACAATCACTTCAAGGTTGTGGAGCCAAAACATGTCATCTAAATGCTTAAACAGATCTTTGGCTTTAATGTTCTTCACAAAAAGCCTGTCACTTAAACCTGACAACTTCCCCACAACAAACATATTACTTAAATGGTATAGACAAAAACCATGTTTTTTAAATAATTGAAACTGAAAATCCTTCACTTTAATGTTCATGGTAAAAAAGCCACTTTAATGTTATCGACAAAACCCTGTAAATGACAAAACCCATCAATGTTCTGGAAAACAAAACTATCAGAAAAACAAAAAAAAAAATACTCGCTTTAGTGTCTTGGACAAATTTAACTCCCCTGGCAAGATATCTTCGAAGCACTTCCAAAAGGTGCAAGGACCCCCCATTTAAAAAAAAAAACCTAGCGCAAAGCCCTGCAAATCATATCCTCCACTTGCACATGGAATGTGGACCCATGGAAACCAGATTAGAAAAGTGAAATTCGGTATTATTCGGCATCAAGAACAACGATAGATAGACCTGACGAACTTGCAAGTATTAAATGCATAGAGGACAGTGACGAAGAACGATGGACATTGATGGGATTTTATTAAATTACAATTACAATGGCCAGATTACCAGATAATTGCACACAGTTTTCAGATTTGAACAGGTTTTTGGAAAGATTTTAGGTGACTTAATAAATTATAATTGCAACGGTCAGATTCTCCGATTATCACAGATCGTTTTCAGTTTTGAACAAGTTTCCGGAAGCATTTCAGGGTTGACTGACTGCGTGACTGACTAAGGAAAATGAAAGGAATGATTCCCTCTTGCGGTTGCTGTCATTCCTCCTATTCTTCTGAATCCCGATTCCCGATTTCTCACCAAGCAGTCTCCTCTTCCCACGCCTCACGGCATGTATCACGAGCTCATATGCTCTTCTTAATGCCCGCTGGTTTTGGTTCGAAATTCCCCTCATTAAAGCAGCTTTAATGCCAAATGATATTATTGGTTTCAGAGCCCATTGTCCTCTCATTCAATTTCCATTCGACTGGCCTCCCTCTCCAGAATATCTGGTTGAATTAATGGCCGGATCGGCTATATTCGCTTGCGACTTATTCCTCTATGCATGACCTAATCGCCTCCTTAAAACGTAATCTGGAGGCCGTTCTGTGATTTGAGTTGTTTATCCAATACCAACTGGATTCTACTCACGAAGCAATCTCTACTGCATCCTATTCGATCTCTTACATATTACTATTTGTGGGCTTGTGTCATATCTCTGAGCTCCATGACTTTCACTTCAAAGTAATCTTGCTCTTCTGCAGCTGATCGTCCGATTGTTGGACTGCCTACTTTGTTCAGATCTGTCAACGGAATCTGACTCAGAAAGGTGAGATCAGAGTAATGCTATTGAAGTTTATATTATAATTGCAAGCAGGGGGATGGGTTCTCTTACTGTCGATCGATCCACCGCTGCTAAACGCAAGGCCGACGATTCATTCGATATTGAGGGCATGGTGTTCCCGTTATTGAAACCGATTGTCACAAGCCGCCCTGATCCGAGAACTATGATATCATGTACTCACGAGCAGCCGAAGGATGGTTTTCTGCAGGACATCGTTGAAGTTACAGTGGAGAACGAGCTGCTGGCTAAGGGAGATCAAGATGGCTGCGAAACGCCAAACTCCGAGGAGAACAAGATACCCAAAGTTCTGAAATGTCCCCCTGCGCCGAGAAAAGCTAGACTGAAGCCGAAGAGGAACACTTCATCTCTTCCCGAAGCTTTCTTTTTCTTTCCTACGGATTTGGATTCTGCGTTCATTGTTGACAGAATGAGCACTCCGAGGAAAAAAAGGCACTGGTCTAAGAGGATATCGGTGCTTAAATTTGAGCAGAATGGAGGGCATCACATGTAGCCATGTGGCTGGTAATTTCTTCTCAGTAAGTGCCAATTTCGTACTCGCTAAGAGCTGTGTAAGATATTCTATGACAATTTAGTATTTGAGACCGAAAAATAAGTCCAGAAGTTCATCTTAAGAAGATCTACGAACTGTTTTATAAAGGGTTTTACTGTAGCCGAGTGCATCTGTCGATGCCATGATCGAGTGTTTTAGGGTTTGTGTATTGATTTGGTTTGTAAGGCAAGTTTGCCAATATTATGATAGTTTCAGTTATATATTCAATTCAATGCAATACAGGATCGGAGGAAAATTCATAATGAATAAAGTAATGTAATAGATCTGTGCATTCCAGTTTAAAGGTTTATTGAAATTATCTTTGTTGTTGTTCCGCATTCGGATGGTTCAATGTCATTATGTATTTGATCTGGATTTCTTCAAACAAAAAACTGAACAACAGAGACTGTTCTGTTAAGTCATATATCAATTTTCTACTTCAATGTTTGATCATGTAACTTGATTCAGTGTTTACATCTCTGTTTCGAAAAGTGATGCCATGGGGAGCAGATAATTTCTGTTAAATACAGAAGCCTTCAGGCTGCACCGACTTCACTACAGGATGATACAAAATTGGAAACAGTTTGTTGCAGGCAGACAGTTGTCGCCTAATTGGAAATTGATATATTTTACATTCTTTTCAAAGATTCTAGAAACTGAAGGCAAGGTGTTTCCGGAAATAAAGGCCATGGGTATCACGCTGAGCTAAACGTTATTTCCGTAAATAAATGCCATGCGTATCACGCTGCACGAAACGTGTTCGGCCCATTGGTTTGTCTATTTCGATGGACGAGGTCACATGCCTCCACTTCCACAGAAGGTAAGCCATTTCAAATATTCTCTGCATTGGCGTCTTCCTCTTATAATCTGACGGAGTATGTCATTCATTTTGCTTCAAATGCTGATGATCTCGACCGTTTTAAATATTGATGATCTCGACCGTTTTAAAGTAGGTTAAAAAAACATAATATTAATATTAATAAGAATATAATTTACTTGTATATTCTGCAATAAGGGTGTGGTGGAGAGAAAGTGACATTTTATTAAGTAATGTGCAGTTTTTGAGGATATCCGTAGTTAGTATGAAAACAACATGCACCAGCTATTTTATTAGGATAAGATGAACCAAAATGCTAGTCTTATACTCAAGATTCACAACATCTTTTACTCAAGATTCGCAAAGAGTGTGACTATGAGTTAGGGTTGTTATTCTCTTGGTCCCTTAGGGTATTAGTCTAAAGATGAGTTAAGTTTGTTATTTTTTTGGTCCCTTAGGGTATTCAACCTCATGAACATCATTAAAATCAATCAATCAATCAATCAATTCATTTTTTTATCTCTCCTTACTCTATGCTAAATACATCAGAGATTAAATTATTGTATGCTCTTGTAATTAATATGAGGCTTTATCCATTTTGTCACCTTGCATGTACATATATTATAGAATCGAAAAGTTGTACTCGTGTAACAAAAAGTGGTGGATAGTGGATGTGTGGAAAGATCAAAATCAAGTTGTTACATATTACAAAAATTTTAATCTTATAGTTGAAACTTTCGGAAATACAACACACACAGAGTGTTCTGCACAACACAGTTTCAAATACTGCACACCACAAGGGCTTCACGACAGAGTTCTCAAGACTAACCGCGCAATGCACAGATTGCACAATTTGTTACGCGTTGTTAAAACACACTTAATGAATTGATTTGTGGATGCAGAATAACACGGTGCTATGCTTAGCACATAAATTGAGATATACAACATAAGCTCAAAATACACATGAATTGCCAACACACAAACTACTTGATATTAATAACTTTGGTGTTGCGTGCAAATACAAAATACAATAACTGAGATGAGCTTTGACTCCAATGGCTTTGTTGACTTCTGCAACTTTCAATCATACAAACATTGAGCTTGTTCTCTCAGACTTCTTTGATTCCTCAATTGTTGTTGTTTCTTCTTTGTGACTGTGTTCTCTCTACCTCTCTGCATATGTCTGACTAACTAAAGACTCAGACTTATATAGACTAAGACTGAGACTTCATATAGAAATAAAAAATGACTCAACATTAAAGACGACCATTAATACAACTGAATCTTCAACTACTTAACTGAACTCGAAAAGATAAAGATCAAATCCATTTATAACTCCACTGCTTGTCGACTAACTTAGACTACATTTGAGTAAACGTGTGACTTTCAATGTGTATACTCACATACAGACTGATGACAATTCGCCTCACTGACAAATTGACTGACTAACAAATCGACGGAGATGCGAAGATATCACCAACTTGTAATTACTATTTCCAATACTCCCCCTTAATGATAAGTAGGCGGGATTACAAAATTTGATATCAAATATTTGAATTTTTATTTACTGTCACTCATTTATTACTACGTAGACTCCTAGTCTACTATGCAGATGCTGAAATACATCTCTTGCTAAAGTCTTTGTAAAAATATCTACAACTTGTTTTTTTGACCTGTAAAATTATAAACAGATATTTTTGTTATTCACCAACTCTCTGGTAAAATGATACATTGTATCAATGTGCTTATTTTTCTTGTGAAACACATGATTCTTTGATAACAAGATGGCTGAATTGTAGTCATATAATATTGTTGTTGGTTTTTGTTGTTCCTGCAAAAAATATTTTAACATTCTTCTCATCCAAAATACTTGACAATTTGCGCTTATAGCTGCGACATACTCTATTTATGTTGAAGAAAGAGTCATTATGGGTTGCTTCCTTGATGCCCATGATGCCATACCTATTCCAAAATGAAATCTGTACCCATAGGAACTTTTTTTGTCATCTGTGTTGCCTCCACAATCATTGTCAGTGTATCCAATGAGTCTGAAATCATTTGAAGTGGAGTACTTAATGCCAAAATATATTGTTCCATTCACATATCTCAATATCCTCTTTCCTTACTTCCAATGTGATCCGATTGGAGTTTCCATGAGCCTTAAATTAGGCTCACTCAATACATAATATCAGGTCTTGTCCTTGTTAGGTACATAAGACTTCCTACCAGTCTTTTAAACAGTGTGGGATCCACTTTTGACCCTTTATCTTCCTTTCTTAACTTAAATCCTGTTATGACGGGTGTTGGAGCTGCCTTGGAATTTTTCATATTGAATCTTTTTAATATTTCATGCACATACTTAGACTGTGAGATAAATATACCAGTTTTGGATTGGTGAACTTCTATTCCCAGAAAATATCTCATAAGCCCCAAATCAATCATTTCAAATTCATCCTTCATGACTGACTTGAATTCTTCTATGCAAAAATCACTTGTAAAAATAAAATCATCTACATATAAACAAAAAATTAACATATTGCCTTGTTGATTTGCTTTGATGTACATTGTTGGCTCACTTTCACTTCTATGAAATCCATTCTGTGTAAGATAGGAATCTATCTAATTATAACAAGATTTGGGAGTTTGTTTTAATCCATACTGCATTTTTTTCAATATGTATACTGTTTCTTCTTGTCGTGGAACCTTATAACGTTGTGGTTGTTCCACACACACTTCGTCTTCCATGTTTCCATTCAAAAATGTTGACTCTACATATGTCTAATAAATTGGCCACTTGTACTGTGTAGAAATGGCTAACACAGTTTTGATTGTGTCCATATGCGCAATTGGTGCAAATGTTTGATTGAAATCAATTCCAGGTTGTTGTGTAAAACCTCTTGCAACTAATCTCACCTTGTGCTTCTTGACATTTTCTTTTGCATCTTGCTTGATGTTAAAAATCCACTTGACACTTATCAGATCCTTATCTTCATGTACATCTGCCTATTTCCATGTCTGATTGTTTTCTATGCATCNACCTCTTGCAACTAATCTCACCTTGTGCTTCTTGACATTTTCTTTTGCATCTTGCTTGATGTTAAAAATCCACTTGACACTTATCAGATCCTTATCTTCATGTACATCTGCCTATTTCCATGTCTGATTGTTTTCTATGCATCTGGTTTCTTCATCCATGGCTTTTCCTCATACATCATTTCTGAAAACTTCTTCAAAAGTTAATGGATCATCTATTTGTGAAAATAGAGCAAAAACTAAAAATGAATTTGTTGTGTCTTCATTATAGATGTCGCACAAACTTCTTGTCTTTCTTGGTAACATACTTGCTAAAGTTGGTTTTGGAGATGTAGAACTATTTAGACGGTTTGTTGATGTTTGTTGCGCTCTAGGTGTAGACTGCGCACCTATTGTTCTTACTCGACTATTATGCGCTATGGTTTGCATCACAATGCTAGATATAGAGGGGACTGTGCACTGACTTGTACATTGTGTTTGAACCATTTCATCTTTTGTGTCATCATGGTCCATTGCATCAATAATTTTGACTGTATTTTCTATGCTTCCATCCCATGCTTTATTCTCCACGAACTAAACATCACGGCTAATTATGACTTTTCTTACAATAGGATCATACAACTTGTATGATTTTTTGTCTTTAGAATACCCAACAAATATACATTTATATCCTTTGTTGTCTATCTTCTTTCTCAACTCATCTAGAACATGTACATATGTGACACAACCAAAAACTTTTAAGTGCACCACACTATGCTTCATACATGTCCATGCTTCTTGAGGAACTCTGTTCTTCACACTCTTTGTCGGACATATGTTCAAGATGTATATTGCAGTTGCTACTGCCTGAGTCCAATACTCATTTGACAATTTTTTTGGCTGCCAACATACTGCGTGTTATTTCCATTATGGTTATGTTCTTTTTCTCTGTAACACCATTTTGTTGTGGTGTATATCGCACGATAAATTGCTTGTAGATGCCATGAATTTTACAAAGGTTCTGAAATTCTCTTGAGATACATTCACCTCCTCTGTCATTTCTTACAACCTTGATGTAATAACCACTTTGTTTTTCCACAAGTGATTTAAACTGATGAAAACATCCCAATGAGTTAGATTTATGCTTTAGGAAATAAATCCATGTCTTTCTTGAGAAATCATCAATAAATGTTAGAAAATAAGTACTGTCTCTTATAGATGGAGCTTGCATTGGTCCACAAATGCCTAAGTGTACAATTTTCAGTGGAGGTTTTTCTCTGTAAGACTTTCCTACTGGAAATGATTCTCTATGTTGCTTGCAAAATATGCAGCCTTCACATATCCTTTCTGGTTTTTTAATTAATGGAAAACATTTTACCATATCCTTTGCGTGTAGAATCTTTAGACCTCCAAAGTTCAAATGTCAAAATATGAAATGCCATAACCAGGAATCATCCTGTACTTCATATTGGAATGTTTCCTTCATTTATGTGCCACTTTATCCTTTATTGGTACTTCACTCACGGTTTTCTTCATTGGAAACGTGTGCACTTTCTGTTGTAAATTCATTGTTTAACTGCACGTCTTTTACTTTACCAACAAATAGCGTTGTATTCTTCTTCTTGGTTTGCTTCAATGTCAATGGGAACATTCTATTACTTCTCATCTGAATTTTTGCAATAAGTTGATTGCTTGAGAATCTATCCATAATTACACAATGATTATCTTCCATGTAAATTTTGTATCCTTTCTGTAACAACTATCTTGTGCTCATCAGATGATGCTTCAGACCGGAAACATAATATACATCAGGCATGACCTTTTGTTCTCCTTACTTGTTTAATATGGTTATAATACCTTTGGTTAAGACAATGACTTGGATATTTGTTCCAAGTGTAACCTTGGTTTGGACTGACTCAGCCAAACTAGAAAACAATTATAACTTTCTTGTCATGTTGTTACTGCAGACTGGATCTAAATACCATATGTCACATGGGCTTTCTTAACAGCAACATTGGATTCAACTGGAGATACTATAGACATGGTTTTAGCGCGTGCCATAGACATATGATTGGTCTAGTTATTTTCATTATTTGAATGATCATGAGCTTGATTGTTTTGATTATATTGTCTCTTCCTACACTCATATGCATAATTTCCATACTTTACAGTAACGACACTAAATGTTTGATTTGTCAGTTCTTTGACCACTTGGCTGACTACTATTTGGGTTTTGACTTCTTCCATAAGTATTTTGAGCACTGTTACTTCGTCCACCTCTGGCGTAACTTCTTTATCTGCTTCTAAAGTTAGATCTCCCCCTTCCTCTTCCATGGATTATAAATGATTGGGTGGAAAATGCATTATCTAATGACATACTTGACCTATTCAATCTGTGTTCATGATTAATGAGGGAAGCTTGTAGTTCATCTAGACTAAACTGGCTCAAATTTTTTCTCTCTTCTAGAGTCACAAAAATGGTATCAAACTTAGGAGCAAGACTCCTAAGTACCTTCTCAACAAATTTTATGTCCTCTACGATTTTTCCATGAGACTTAATCTAATTTATCAGGCCAATGACATGGGTATAAAATGAATCTGCTGAATCTAAATCTTTCATTGACAGAGTTTCAAAATCTCTTCTAAGAATTTGTAGTTTTGAAGTCTTTGCTTTGTCCATACCTTGATAAGATGTTCGTAATATGTCCCATGCTTCCTTGGATTTCTTTGTCAATGCAAATATTGGGAATATGCTCTCATGCATGGCTTGATGTATGTAAAACATTGTCTTTTCATCCTTCTCTCTTTGATCTTTCAAGACATCATTCTCAGCTTGTGTGAAGGCATTGTATGTTGTCTGATCTATTAGTTCCACAACCATTTTCAACTATATCCCATACATATTGACCTCAAAACAACGCCTTCATGGTCAAGGACCACATCTCAAAAGAATTTCATGTAAAAGTGGGAGGTTGCATATTTGAGGTAGAAGCTATATTTCAATTTCCAACAAAGTTTATGCTCTTGAACTTTTTCTAATAGAACATTCTCTTGATCAACTTACTTTGATACCAGAAATCAGAAATACAATGTGTAAAGACTATTTTGCACAACGCAGTTTCAAACACTGTGCAACACAAGGGATTGACGACAGAGTTCTCAAGATTAATCACACAGTGCAAAGACTGCATGATTTGTTGCACACAGTGAAAACACAATTAATGAATTGATTTATGGATGCAGAATGACACAGTGCTATGCTTAGCACATAAACTCAGAAATACAACAGAAGCTCAAAATACACATGAATTGTCAACACATAAACTTCTTAATATTAATAACTTCGACACAATGGGAAAATACAAAATACAATAACTGAGATGAGCTTTGACTCCAATGGCTTCATTGACTTCTACAACTTACAATCATACAAACACTGAGCTTGTGCTCTCAAACTTTGTCGACTCCTCATCTACTGTTGTTTCTTCTTTGCGTCTTTGTTCTCTCTACCTCTCTACACTTGTCCGACTAACTAAAGATCCAGGCTTATATAAACTCTAACTGATACTTCCTGTAGAAATAAAAATTGACTCAACATTAAAGACGACTATTAATATAACTGACTCTTCAACTACTTAACTGAACTTGAGAAGATAAAGATCGGCTCCATTTATAACTCCACTGCTTGTCGACTGACTTAGACTAAGTTCAAGTAAACGTGCGACTTTGCATTTGCAGATTGACATACAGACTCACTCACTGAAAATTCGGCTAAGTCACAAAACTACTAACAAATTAACTGACAAATCAACATAAATGTGAAGATCTCGCCAACTTGTAATTATTATTTCCAACACAAATGTAAGATATTTTGCAATTTTCTGCAATTTTTAAAACAAGTTTGATAGTTTTTTATTTTATTTTGCAAGACAATTTTTAAAACAAGTTTGATAGTTTTTTATTTTATTTTGCAAGACTTAACCATTTGGTTGTTGTGTTCCATTCTTCTGCTCTAACTGTCTATCTACATAATATGAACGTTAGCCGGATGTAAAGGTACAAAACAAGGACCAGTCACCACCCTAAAAAGCAGACTAAAATATACTTCGGGTGTACACGTGTTATAGATTTGAATCAGCTCACTTACCAATTAGTTCGGTGGACGCTATATTTTTCTCAAAAAATAAGAGTTACGTAGAGTTGGAATTTCAGCAAAAGGAGCCTCTGAAGTAAGAGTGTAGTGGATTAGGACCAAACGGCGTTGAGATTTTTTTCAGTATTTTTCCTTCGTTACAGATTCCGTCAGCGGAAAAACCGTGTCGTCACTCCTTCCGGAGGAGATATCATCAAGTCGTTGATAAAGGATGTATTTTAACACTGGATATATTAAGCAGCTACAGAAATAAAATGAAAGTGAAAAGAAAAAACTATGAACCTCAGATCTAATAGGAGATATCTTCTGCTCGTCATTAAAAGATGTCACCAGTTCGTTATAACACTCGATGTAGCAAGCCGGGGAGATAGGGAGTATATATATATATATATATATATATATATATATTGGAAAAATATATTCATAGCGTGTGATTGGTGTTTATTGGACTCATTGATACCATGTGATTGCTTCATAATGTGGTTTCAATTGGTCATTTTCATATGTTGTCGTGGTTTTGGAGAATTTCCCTCTACATATCGACTCCTCTTCTTCATGCTCTAGGAAAACTATTTTAACTTGTAGGTGGGGAATGCTTCTCTTATGTGTCCCTCGTCATGAGAAAAATAATAGAACGTTATGAGCCTGTTTGGCAACAATTTGTGATTTGTATGACGTTAGGATTCAATTGCTTCATTGCACCTCGGAAATTACAAAGATACAAACAAACTATTCTACTTCCATCAAATTCATAAAGATGTGAACCCTTTAGGGGTGAATTTTTCTATCTCGGTGTGACTTTTTATGTTAGCAAAGAGTTCATAAAGGTGTGAACCCTTCACGGATTAGTTGTAGTTGTAGGTTATCAACATAATCATGAAGGACAGTTTTGGTGTAATTTTAGCCTTAGGGATTAATTGTAGTTGTAGGTTATCAACATAATCATGAAGGACAATTTTGGTGTAATTTTAGCCTTAGGGATTAGTTGTAGTTGTAGGTTATCAACATAATCATGAAGGACAGTTTTGGTGTAATTTTAGCCTTGGTGTGTTTACATTCACTTCTTATGGTTAGATGAGGCCCACAAAGGCTAGCACTTGGGGTTTTTACAATATTATATTTGAGGAGCTATGAAACTTGTCATTCTTTTGCGTATTTATTTTTTAAAGGACAAGTAAAAGAATGCTTTATACAAAGAATGAACTCAACGAAAATCATGGATGCTTCACCTTGTTAACCAATATTATTTCAGGTTCATTTATAAAGGTGGTTTTTAAATTGTGAAAAATAAAGACAATATATTCTAGGTATTGTAGGGGTGAGTGAGAGTTAAGAGGGGTTTTAGGGACTAGGAGGTATAAAAATGGGTATCTAGTAAAAATACAGGCTTTTTATTGGAAAGATGTATTGGGAGGGTGATCAACAAATTGATTATGGGATATCTTTATCAATATCTAGAGAAATTAGGGGCATTTTTAAATATTCCATGAATGCATGTTTTATTTCATAGGTTTGTGGAGTGAACACCCTGTGGACAAAAAAGGGTGAGAATCAAGATAAGAAACTAATTCATGTGAAAAATCAAGACCCTTTATATATTTGGATGCATATCTCACCTTTAAAAGGAGTTCTTGGATATAAAAGGCTATTATAGGGTAGATCACACAATACCTAAGGAATTAACTACATATTTGGAGGAGTGCTAGTCTTGATGGTGTATTAATACCCCTTTCACACCTCAAAATAGGAATATTTAGAGGAGTGTATTGCATGCAAAGACTATATATAGACTTATTGACCATCTCAATGGTTCAATCCACTCAATTGGAAAATTTGTAGAGGAATGCTCTATCCTTGAGGAAGCCTAAAGGTAGTTCATGGGCTATGTCAAAGGTTAAGTGCACATATATAGAAAACCACTACACATCTAAGGAGGATTTATGATACCTTTTGGGATTCTTGTGGAAAAAGAGGTCTAAAAAACATTCATTAAGGGTTCACCCACCTAGGAGCAAGAGTATGCACACCCAATCACTACTTTTCACACTTAGGCTTACTTGTAGAGGGGTGATTATCTTATGGATAGGCTACATGTAATTGCAAACTCTTTTAAACCCAATTTATCATGGATTCTCCTACATTAAAAGAGAAGTAGTCCATTGTAGGAAGCTTTTGGGAGTGTCTTTATCATAAATTATTAGAGGAAAAGGTCGAGAATGATTCTCTAAGGGTTTCTACGTAATATTTTAGTGGAAGGTGGATGAGGAGGAACTCTATAAAAGGAGATCACATTTGATTTAAAATGGATCACTATATAATCTTTCTTCTATTTTGGTACTTTTTGGGTGGAAAATTTGAGTTATTGGCTTGTAAGACCCATTTTAGTAGCAGGCTTGTTTTGAAGATTTACGGTCTAGAAAATTTTAGAGACTATTTGAGGAATTGAATGACACATTTTTTGGTCAAAGCTTTGGGATCATTTTTTTTTAACTTCCTTTTTGTTTTTCTATGCATCCACAACTTCCTAATGATGCAAACATTACCTCAAACAAAGTTCATATGAGGAAGTTGTGTCTCTCACAAGTTGACTTATGTCATTGATCAACATAGTACCAAGCAGATTCCATGTCATATCTTATTACTCATTCATGTGGATCTAGTCACATGTGGAATTTCAAGAATATTCTAGAGGGTTAAAAAATCTAACCAATTAGGAGTTGAGGCATGAAAAACCTCTAACCCTTACCCTAAATTGGTATTGTGACATGTTAAATACAAGGTGGCTAGGAAAGGAATGGGTTGCATTATTGGTGTATTCATTAATTGCTCCATAGATGAGCAAAGAAAATGAGTGAGATATAGTGAGAAGAAGAGAATAAGTAGAAGATGTTATAGTAGCCATATAGGGAAGAATGTCTATGGGAACTCTATAATGAGTTTATGTTTCTTTGTATTTTAGCTTTATATCTAAGAAGAAAGGATCAAGGCACAAACCTCACATTTTGGCTAGGTTTTCATATATTGCAAATTACAAGCTAGATCTTGTGTTCATTTTGTGGATGTTGTGTTATTTGATTTAGCTTCTTTCATTGCAGTTTTAGCTTATTTTAGTATTTTGAGTGCTAATCTAGTAATATTAAATCTTAATATTAAGTAAAACATAGCATAACAAAGAATTTGTAGAATCGTATAAGATTTATTGTGGTGAACTATTCCAGTAGAAAATGATCCATGAAATTTTATAGACCAAAATTTTCATTTGAAAGGGTGATTTCAAGTGGAGGAAAACCCTCTGGAGAATAAGTACATTGTTTTTTATAACAGGGGAAAAATGGATAATGACAAATTTGTGTTTCTATCTTCTTCCTCTTTTATGTAGGTCAAATTGATGTGTAATGATACCATTGTAAATCTATTAGGGTAATCCTCTTATTCGAAGTTGTTTTCACTCATTTTTAGTATGTTTTGGCACTAATGAAGAGGCTTAATTTCTTCTTTGATCTCTTCATTTATGATTTTTTGATAATGAAATTGTTGGTTGATTATTCATTTGAAGGTTGAAAACTGTTATGCTATTATGTTTCCATAATGGCTAAATGGTACACTTGTTGATGATACATTCATTAGGGAATTGAATATTATCAAAGTGTAGGTTTGGTAATCAACACATTAGAAAGACACCTTGGAAATGGGGAGGTCACTTGAGCATGAAAACACTACTATTTTAAGTTGATAAAACACATTATAACCTTAATGGACTAGAATATTGAATCCCTCAGTGAAATTTCCTCTTTGTCTTTTATGTCTAAATCATACTAATATGGATGCCAAATTCTCTATCATATAGGGTTTCCTAGTGAGGATAACTAGCCATTATGTTCTACCACTAGAGGAGTTGATTGAAAAGTGTATGCATGACATAATTCAAATGAGAACCGACAAGAAGATTGAATTGAGTAGAACCGACAAGAAGATTGAATTGAGTAGTCGAGTGATTTACATGACAAACTAGATTGATTGATTGAATTTTAATGAGACATTAAATAATATTTTACATTTTCTAAGTTTCTCTAATTACTAGGGTTAGTTCATAAAAAAATCACACTTAGACATTTTTTCTTAAGAAAACCTTATGATTTTGGGTTTTTAATGGTTTCAATAACTTAGATTTAACCTTTTTCACAACTTTGTAATGTTTGCACTTTATCAATGTTGTACGCACTTTATCAATGTTGTACATGGAAATTTCCCACTAATTAAAATAGTCATTATTTTTTTGTTTTAGCCTAAATACAAATAATCATTATATCATTATTTTTTTAAGTGTAGAAAAAAAAAAATAAGTGGAAAAAAATTCAAAACTATATTCATATTTAAAGCCAATGATGGAAGATAATTTCTTGATATGGAAAGCTGAAGTGATAGAACAAGAAGAATATTTTATAAATATTTGGAACTCTGAATTTAAAAATCCTGGGTGTGTTTGTATGCATTAATACATTGGATTCTAGTGATAGAAGGCATGGCCTCCATTGATAGAAGGCATGGCATCTGCTAGCATTGGTAGTTAAAGTATACATGCTTGAAATGTCCCTTAATTCAAAATTATTAGATGTGCAAGAGAATCTATGTTTCCATAATATATCAAAGCTCGTTGATCTGAGTGTGTTGTTCATACAATTTGTTGTCCTCACTCTAAGATTGTCCATTTGGGTTACATCATCCAATGAAGTTTCGAAAAGGTATTTTTTCTTTTTCTATTCTTTATGTATGTTGGCTATATTGTGAAATGTAACCTATAGGATCCGATGTTTGATTGTTGTAATGGATTTACTAACTTCATGTTTTTGAAAGCTCGTTGATCTGAGTGTGTTGTTCATACAATTTGTTGTCCTCACTCTAAGATTGTCCATTTGGGTTACATCATCCAATGAAGTTTCGAAAAGGTATTTTTTCTTTTTCTATTCTTTATGTATGTTGGCTATATTGTGAAATGTAACCTATAGGATCCGATGTTTGATTGTTGTAATGGATTTACTAATTTCATGTTTTTGAATGTTTATGGTGTTTTTGAATGTTTATGGTGTTGAGTAATTTTAGAATTTCAACTTGGATTGAGATTGAGATTAATGATTAGTATGTATTTATTTTATGTAATATTAATTATTAAATAAAAGAAATGTATATATAAGTGAAAATATGAAATTTTACTAAATAATGTTAATCAATTTTATATTATAAGAGAGAAAAAATATGTATATATAAATATATTTATGAAATTTTACAAAATTAACATTTGATTTGATCGCTTTTTTGGAAACAAAAATCAATGTATATATAAACATGATGATAAAACTTTAAATTAAATCTTTATATATAAACATAGGCATCATAAGTTGATTAAAATGTTTTTAGTTTTCTTACCATCTTTTGAGCCCCCTAACACTTGCTCTATAAAAACAAATATAATAAAATAATATTAATTTAATAAAATAAAATAATTTCAACTATTAAAAATGTAATAAAAAACACATAGTTAAAAAGTTGTAAAACTTTATATTTCTTCTAAATCACTTTTATTGTGATTAATTTGGAAAAATATAATGTATTTCAATGAACAAATAAAATATAAAAGTAAAGAACTAAAAAAATTATTAACTAAAAATAAGATTAATTCAAACATATATATATTTTTTTTAGTGTTCCATTTTGATTGCATTCTTGAGATAGAGTAGACATTACTATTTGAGGGCATTCATTTATAAATGAACGAGTTTATTAACTAATATTGTGATGATGAAACTTAAAATTTTAAATTATTTGATTGAGTTTAAAAAGATGATGATTGAATGGGTTTATTTAAAATTTTAAAGGATAACTTAGATGAATTATATGTCGCCTCTATGGATATTGGTCCTCACTGACCGTCCCCACTGGGTTTGGCTGCCAAAAATGCAACTCACCGATACATATGTAGGTTTTAGTTGTGACAGGCACGTACAAGTCAATACAGGGGAAATTTCAACAAGAAGTTATTTGTAGGGTATGTTATCACGTCTAAGGGATGGAAACAACACCTTTGAGAGTTGAAGACGGATTGGATGGAGCATCCAACTTCCTATCTTGGAAAGCAAGAGTGACTTTGGTGTTTGAGGAGTATGACCTTTGGGCATTAGTGGAAAAAGCATTTGTTCCATCGACATATCTGATAGCTTTGGAAGCTAACGAGAAGAAGGAGATCAAAGCATAAAGGGTCATCTTGGATTCATTGAAGGATCATCTAATTCCTCACTTCTTCGAGAATAAGAAAAACAAAGAGATGTTTGATTCCTTTGTAGATTTATTCCTGAGCACTAACATGAATAGCAATTTGCTCTTAAGAAATAGACTCAGATTAGTGCATATCTATAGTACTGACAATGTTAACAACTATTTCATGAGGATCACGCATGTGTGTGATCAACTTGTAGCCATAGGGAAGAAAACTAAGGATGTAGAGCTCGTGAATGTGGCATTGAATGGTATTCCTAAGTCTTGGGAACCATTTCTCATGGGAATCTACACCTGGGAAAAAATATCAGATTGGAAAATACTTTAGGATGATTGCATCTAGAAAGAGACTTAGCAGGAGTCTAAGAGTAGCAAGCAGGGAAGTAGTGATGAGAACTTGGCTCTTGCCAGTAATACAAGGAAGGGAAAATGAAATATTTTTAGCAAGAAGGGTAAGAGTGGTGAAGGATCATCATAGCCAAGGAAGAAGAAAGACTTGAGTAAAATCAAGTGCTTCACATGTCATAAGAATGGAAATTTTTCATCTCAATGTCCAGAGAAGAAGAAGGGTAAATGAAATATGAAAACAATAGTATCAACAGAGACACAACTTGATGAGTTTGCAACAAATTTTGAGAAGGACTTATCACTAGTTTCTTTCCTTTCTACTAGCACAATTACCAGAAGTGTGTGGTTCTTGGACAATGGTGCATCTTGTCATATAGTAGAAGCATGGGAGATGTTTACCAATTTGACGGAGAGGGACTCATATGTTCATGTGGAGCTTGGTGAGGATTCCAAGTATGGAGTTAAGGGAGAGGCAATAGTTACATTAGAACTTGAGTCAAAAGGTTAATTAGATTCCCATGACGTGATTTACGTACCAGGTTTGAAGAAGATTTTGATATCAGTATCAACTATGTACAATAGGGGATCTTTTGTTACTTTTCAAAGAGGTAAAGTACTCATACATCCATAGAAAGATATCCTAGATGCAACAATGGTCTTTGGCGTTAGAGAGGGTACTTTATGCAGGTTGTAGTGCGAGCATGTTTTGGATTTAGTAGACACAAATGATATCCTATGTGAGTTGTGGCATGGGAGGTTGGGAAACCTACACTACAAGGAATTTCAAATTCTAAGGGGGATTGTTATAGGTCTTCCAGAGTTCAGTATTGAGTAGCAGCGAGTGTGCAAAGGGTGTGCACTTGAAAATAATTGCAAGGTTTCTTTTCATAACAACCATAGTAGGTTGATGTCAGTAGCATCAATATAAGGATCATCATAATATGTGATTTTTATTGATTATTTTCCAAGAAAACATTGATTTTATTTATGAAGACAAAGGATGAGGTCTTTAGTCGGTTTCAAGGATTTATAGCTTGGGATGTAACGACCCTAGTTGGATAAATGTTTAAGAAATTATAAAGTAAAACTAATTAGGGGATTAATTGTGTTAACAAGGTATTAATTAAACAAAGATGATTTAATGATATTAATTAAGTGAGTTATTAATTAATTAAAGGATA
>SNQJ01S0058064.1:19657-62892 GCA_010110895.2 Picea sitchensis | reverse complement strand
TTAAGGAAAGATTTTGGCTAATGTCTTTGCTTTCATATAACCTGTTGAGTGCTTCATACATTTATCTTGTTGTCTGTAGTTCGGAAATATCAGGGATCAAGTGATTCTTTACTGAATCTGACACAATTCTCTTTTCTTTCTTTTCATTCTTCTTATGCTTGGTCTTTTTCTCTTCTTCATCCAGTTCTGGTACACCCACTCTAACATGTTCTAGGAGATCATTCTCATCTAGAATCATCTACAACCTATTCTTCCAAGATTTTAAGTTTCTAGATCCTTCCATCCTATCTTCTACCCTCATGCTAGTAGCCATTCTTTCTTGTAGAAGAAACCCTAGCCCTCCGGGCTATAGAAATAATAGAAAAATCAAATTTCTTGGATCTGAAAAATGAACTCACCAAAAGATGCATTGGACTGAGGCGAGTAGCTTGGTGTGTTTAGATTTCAGAAAACCCAAATTTTACCCCTCCAAACTTGATCTGCGAATTTATGGACTGGTGCTTCTAGTTTTCTGGTACTTCTAGTACTCTGGTTTTCTGGTACTTCTGGTACTTTGTGAAAACTAGAGTTTCACTTTCTGGGAGATCTAGCCACTGAAAAGTTGCATTGAGGATGCTAAAATTTTCCTTGAGGTAGGGCACACCTTTCTAGATGGATTTGGGGATGAAATTCTTCTTCAATAAAAAACCTTAATTTACATGTACGACAAGAATGATGTTTTTCTTTTTCTTGTGAAAGATTCTCTCTTTAGCTTAGCTCTGATACCATGTTAAAGTTTCTGCTATTATTAGGTTCTTTCAATTTACTAGATAACAATAGCATAGATAGGATCACTGAGAGAAACACAATCACAAGAGTACACAACATTTATCCCGGGAAACCCTCATGGGGAAGAAAACCCAACAAAACTTCCTTAATATATATAGCCAATACAATGCCAAGACAATGAACCAAAAAACACAAAAATTCCTCTCCCAAGGATGCACCTCTCTCTCTCTCTCTCTCTCTTCCTTCTTCTGGAAACTGGTAACTGCAGCTTCCTTCAATACTTGTGCACTAGATGAGTGAGATGAGTGTGTGTCTAAATGAGGCGCTGAACTCTCTTATTTATACAATCTGGCAGGTGCTGAACTGAGGTGTCTTTTCACTGGTGGGGCTGACTTCTCAATCTGGGTGGTTAGAACCACTTTAATTTGCCTAGGGGTCAACTTCTTACTTTTCATATTACAGTTAGGGTTTGACCAATCCGCAAAAGGGGATTTGGTCAATTACAATGCCTGACATGATCAATCCACAAAAGGGTATTGATCTAAGCAATAATAAATATATTTTATCTTTTAATTTATCCACAAAATGGGATAAGAATATTCTTTGCAGTTACACAATATTTTAACACCAATGGTGCAAGAATCACCTCAATCAGAGTTCATATGCGAAATTTGTGCCTCCTGCAAGTTGACCTACCAAATTCATCACCATGGTGCTAGTGGATTTCGTGTCAACCCCCATTAGTCAAATGTGTGGGGCTAGCCACATAGTTTATTTTATAGAAAATTCTATAAGGTCCAAACCCGATCACTAATTAAGGGTTGAGGAAGTAAATACCCTAACCCTAGACTATTATCGGGCTATGTTAAATACTTGGCCACTAGCAGGAGAACCAAGTTGCATTATTTTGCAATGTATCTTGTTCCATATCTGAGAAAAACATATGAGAGTGATATTCTGTGAGAATAATAGAGGGTGTGATATTCTATAGAAACCATATAGGCCACATTGTCAAAGGAAACTCCATACAAAGTGCCTCTTTCTTTGTACTTTTATTTGAAGAAAAGAGAGCAAAGCAACCTCACTTTCTAGCTAATTTTGTATCCCATATTGATTTTCCTAGATCATATATTGTGTTTGTTTGTGGATGGTGTGTGAGTATTTATTTATTTTCTCTATTTTTCTTATTCGATCTATTTCATACATTTAAGCATAAAAAAACTAGTAACTAAAGAATATGAGATCTAAAGGAAGCTAACCTTCACAATAAATATTCCAGTAATTTTATTAGATTTGTTGTGATGAACTATCTAGTGGAATATCCATGGTAGTTCACATATCATATTGGTATCAGAGTAGGTTTCTTTGGGTTATTTTTGGGAATTTGCAGGGATTTAAGAAGCAGCCTAAGAAGAAAGTTGTTGAACCCAAGCCATGGCTAATGATTTTGTTCATACCAATGCTTGAGATCTAGTAGAGGGGATATTTGTGAGGCTAGAAGAGCAAGTTGTTGACATATATTGCAATATGTCCCTCCTCATGGAAGCTCTAGAAAGCAATCTTGGAATTTTCAGAGAACTTGGAGGCTTGAACTTATATATTGGATCATATGGGAAATCGAGAGATAATGAAGACTTAGAAAAGGAGTCATAAAAAGAATCTGAGAAAGAGTAGTTGAGTTCTATTTCCATTGTAATACCCCTAGGAAAACCCCCAATTGTACATATAAATGTAAATGTAATCATACATATAAGCTGGTGAGATGATGGTATAGGTTATTTGTTTCGGTTCTATGTTCATTGAGTCAATGTGCGAGAATCTCATACCAAAGAAGTGTGCACATTTTATAATGTATCACACACATGTGTGAGTGTATGAAGATTGCACACTAAAGGAAAGGTTTGCACCATATTGAGTTTTGTGTACATTGGAGTAAGTGTGTGTTTTGGGGGCTAGATTTCCTTTGTGTATATGTAATTTGAGGCAAAAGTGCCTGGTGGTTATTAGGATGGAGAGCCAGATGTTAGATGGCCAATGAGCCATCATTGTAATATGTAATCACATGCAAATATTAATGAAAACACATCATTGATGGATACCAACCATGTAAAAGAGTATGGGGGGATAAAATCCACTAGATAGGGACAGGGGGATAAGAGTTAAGGATAAGGGGATAAGCTAGAGGTGATTAACCCCAAAGGAATATTATATTAATATTCATTAAAGTATAAAGTATGGATAATTATTTTATCCTAAGTTCTAAGGATGGGGACAAGTGGGCCCAAGGTAGTTCTCAACATGACAAGTGTCAAGTTGTGAACATACATACATATAGTTTGGAGTTAGTTCATTTTCTTATTCATTCTATCATCATACCTTCACTCACTGAGTTGTCACTAGTGCCATGCAGTTACTGTACTTGTATTTGTACCCTGTTTAGATTTGGATTTGGACTAAAGAAGCGGTTTGTTAGGTTTGTAGGATATTGAAGAGGCGAGTTGTCAGGTCCGTGAGCATTATCTCCATGTGAGAGAATTGTTGGGAATTGATTCCCGAATGTGCCAAACTACAACTACAGGGCTATGAGACTTCCTTCCCGACCTATTGCTGAAGCCCTGGAAAGGAAGTGGGGAAGCCAAGGGACCATTGAGCAGAGAAGAGGCACACTTCCTGGGGTGGGATAGACATATGGGGAATGGGGGACTGTAGGTTGTTAGTTTGAGTTGGCACCTATGACTAATATTTCATGTTGTTTGAGATACCTTAGCCGGGTTAGGAATCCTTTACCAAGGTGGAGTTTAGTCCCATCTTAGGGGTGACCCACTGCTAAGAGTTATGAGCAGTGAAGTCTCAGGCTTGGAGGAACATGGAAGGTTTGCATGCAATTGGTGTTCTTTTAAATCAAAGATAAGTATCAATTGTGTGTTAATTAACATGTTGAATTGATATTTATGCATTTGTTTTCATGGGTTTTTTCCGTGTATGTTGCCTGCGTATTTCTATTATTATTTTTTATGAATTTGTGCATTTGTAGAGTATTTTTATGATTTAAATTAGTATCAGAGTTTGAAATTTTAAGTGGCATAGCCCAAGAGGTGGTTGGGGATGTTACAATGTGGTATCAGAGCCTATTTTTCAACACTGAGCCTGGATGGGCTGATTTAGCAGAATGTTGAAGTAGGAATCTATAGAGAATTAATTTATGGAGTAGGTATGCAACTTGTTGATTAAATTATTATAGTAAAATTGAGAGAAATATCATGGGTAATGTGAAGAATCGAGCCAAAAATTAAATTTAAGAAATGCCAATTTCTAATGGGGAAAATTCAACCATGTAGATGGCCAAGTTTTTGAGTTTATAGAGCGGCCATGATGCCGAGGAAAAAAATGGGTGAAATTGGGCAAAAGACCTAATTTCTGCAACAAAAATGATGGAAAAACCAACTATGCGCGGAAAAATAATGGTGTGTGGGTGTGACCACTAAAATTTGGCGCTGCGCAGTGCAAAGTTGGTGATGCGCAGAAATATAACGGTACGTGGATGGGTGGACTAAACTTTGGTGCTACGCAGTGCAAAGATGGTGATGCACAGGAAAATAATGGTGTGTGGGTGTGTGCACTAAAATTTTGGCACTACGTGGTGAAAATTTGGTGGTGAACAGATAATAGTGGTGCGTGGGTGAGTGCACTAAAATTTAGCATTGCAAGGTGCAGAGCTTGTGGAACATGCATAATATTGGTGTGCAAGGCATGGGCATTGAGTATTGGTAGAGAACAGAGAAAATTTGTTGGTGCATGTGCAATGTTGGTATGCAGTGCATTCACAATAAATATTCACATTGTGTGGAAGTAGAATTGGTGGAGTGTAGAGAGTATTGGCGCACAATGTGAGTGCATTGAACCTTGGCATTGTGTGGTGCAAAGCTTACAATGTGTGCTTAATATGGGTGTGTGACAAAAAAATTGTGCGCACTAGATATTGGCGTGTGACACAAAAATTTTGCGTAGTAGATATTGGCACATGACACAAAAGTTGTGTACAGTAGATATTGGTGCATGACACAAAATTTGTGTGCACTAGATATTGACGTGACACAAAAGTGGTGCACACTGGATATAGGTGCATGGTGCACGCGCTACATTTTGGTGTTGTGCATGTAGAACTTGTGCATGCTAAATATGGGTGTATATTTTTGAACTAGTGCGTGCAAAGTCAATTTAGCGGTCTACAACAACAGAAAACCAATGATTTTCCACGACATTTGATATTTTTGGAAGGTTATGTTTTTTTAGGTAATTTTTGAGGCCCTAAACAAATTTTTTAGCTACTAAAAAACAATGTGCCTAAATAATAGTTTTTTCATCTCAAATGAAAGAGCTTGGTGATATATTCTAATGGTGTATTCCATTCGTCAAACAGAGTTAGGATGACTGATTTACAACTTGAGCAATGGAGAGTAAATTTTAAGCCTCAATTAACTTCTGATGGCCATAACGTCTTGCTCTAGAATCAGATCGAGGCACAGGAGAAACATATGGAAATATATTGAACCATAATACACATTCATGGAGATAAATTAAAATTGTAGGTATGTTAAAAATGTTTAAGAGGGCATAGAAGGCACCTGTAGCATTTAGGGCCAAAAATATTAATTATACTGAAACTTCAGTAGGTTGTATCTAACAAATTGAAGCTCAGATGGGGGTAAAAATTGGCTAGCATGTCCATAGTATGTTTATGAAGGAGCATAATTGGGATCCTGCCAAAGCTCCAATGAAGTAGGTACAAAAATGCATAATTACAGTACATATTTGCACCTAGTTGAAGTGTGAACAAAAGGAATTAATGGACAATTTTCAAATGACCATAACTTTCTTCTCAAGACTCATGATTGAGAAAAGGAGAAGTAATTGGAAAGGTATTGGACAGAAGAGTCTAAATATACACCCAAAAAATTGATCTAGGAAGTTAATTTCACAAGAAATCATAAGAAAGAGTTATGATGCATTATTGGAACAAAATTGTACACAATTTCATGAATTTGTTAAATTATTTAGCCTAACAAATTTATTGACTGCACATTTTGCAGAGTTAAGAACATTTATATCAAAACATGATCAATGTACAATTCAAAAGAATGGAAGATGCATAGGGGAATTATAGCCATGAAGATGAGATCATAGGGATGTATGGTAGTATGGGTAAAGAAGGTACAAATTCAAATGGACATGGAGAAGGTAAGGAAGAAAGAATGAACTTGGTAGAGACCATAAAAATTTTGCAAAAAGATGTCCAAAGTTATAAAGATAATAATGAGAGGCTTATGAAATCCAAGGAGAAACAGGAGGGCTTCAACATCAAGTTAATGAAGAGTTTGGACATAATAGAGAAGAAAATGGATAAGGAGATTGAGTCAAGAAGATTAGGAAGTCACAAGTCTCATGATGAGAGGAGAAGAACAAGAAATGTTGGTAGGAATCACTATCACTCCCCAAGTCATTCAACTAGGAGAGAAAATAGTAGTTCAAGTCCATCCCTTGTCAGGAAACGTAAGAAGAGGTCTGGGGTGGATGAGCTACATGGATAAATGAACAAAATCAATCCTCATACATTTCCATGAGGATGAGGATGCAGATACATGGCTTCTAGGCATGAGGAAGTATTTTTAATTGCATAATTACTCTTCACAAGCAGAAGGAATAATTTCCATCTATCGACTCAAGGGAAAAGAATCAATGTGGTGGGACCAATTTGTGCAGGTTCAACACATTGATGAGAAGAAGGTTACTTGGAGGGAATTCAAGAGGTATTTTCAAAATAAATTCTTGACTAAGAGATATTATGACAAGAAAATTAAGGAGTTATTTACACTCAAGATTGGAAAATATTTGTTGGTGCAGTTGGCTACAAGAGCTAAAAGCAAAATTAATGTGATGATTAAGGCATGCCCAATGGATGTGAATGGAGTACACACTAGGGAATATTTTAACATCATACCTTTAGTATCCTATGAATGCCTAATTGGTATGGATTGGTTGGACCAACACCATGTTGTCCTAGACTATTATAATAAGACATTTACTTGCTTGGATGAGGAAGCGAACTGAAGAACAGTACAGGGAATTCCCAGAACAGTAATCGTCAGAGAAATTGCAACCTTACAGTTGAAGAAACGTTATAGGAAAGGATGTCAAATATTTTCAACACACATTGAAGAGACACCTAAAGATAAGATGCCAAATATTGAAGATTATAAAGTCCTAAAAGAGTTTGAAGATGTATTTAAAGAAATACTAGGATTTCCACCCAAGAGAGATATTGATTTCTCCATCAATTTGATTCCTGGAGTATCCCTAGTATCCAAGACCCCTTACACGATGGGTACACCAGAACTAAAGGAATTACAAATGAAACGTGAAGATATTTTGAAGAAGGGATATGTACACCCAAGTGTATCACCTTGGGGTGCCCCAGTATTATTTTTGAAGAAAAAGGATGGAACATTGAGACTTTTCATTGACTTCATGCAATTTAACAAGGTAACTGTGAAGAACAAGTATCTGTTTCCAAGGATACATGACCTCTTTGATCAGCCGAAAGATCCAAAAATATTCTTGAATATTGATCTGAGGTTAGGCTATCATCAAGTAAGAATTAAAGAACAATACATCATTAAAACTTCCTTCAAAATCAAGTATGGCCATTATGAGCTCACAGTGGTGCCATTTGTGTTGTGAAATGCACCTGATGTCTTCATGTGTCTAATGAATGGTATTTTCATAGAATACTTAGATAAGTTTATCATTTTCTTCCTAGATGACATTCTTATATATTCTAAGTCTAAAGAAGAGAATGAGAAACACTTCAAAATGGTGTTACATGTATTGAGGGAGCATTAGTTGTATTCCAAATTGAGCAAGTGCTCATTTTATCAGAAGAAAATTCATTATTTGTGTCATATCATTTCAGAGGAAGGAATAATAGTGGAACTAGAAAAGATAAAAGCCATCGAGGGGTGGGAAACACCAAGGAATGTACATGAGGTGAGATTATTCATGGGACTTGTAGGTTACTATGAAATATTCATTGATGGATTCTCAAAGATTGCACACCCAATTATTTCCTTGTAGAAGAAGGGTGTGAAGTTTGAGTGGACATCATATTGTGAAAGGAGTTTCAAACACTTGAAGAATTTATTAAAAAGTGCTCCAATACTAAGGATTGTTGATCCAAATGAATACTTCATTGTATTCACAGATGCATGTAAAGAAGGGCTTTGTGGAGTCCTTAGTCAGAATAGGTATGTGGTGTGCTATCAATCAAGGAAATTAAAGGAGCATGAAAGGCACTATGCTACTCGTGAATTGGAATTAGAAACTATTGTGCATGCCTTGAATATGTGGAGGCACTACCACATGGGAAAAATACTTGATTTGAGGACATACCATAGCATTCTAAAATATTTATTTGGACAACCAACTCTAAATGTTAGGAAAAGCATGTGGTTAGAATTACTCATTGAATATGACTTTGATATAAATCATATCAAGGGGAAAGAGAACAAGGTGGCTGATGCAATCAACAGAAGGGTCCATGGGATGCGTTCTACAACCATTAGCATGTACCAATCATATTTTAAAGACAGAATCTTAGAGACTACAAAATTAGATTTACCTTACATGGAAATAAAGGCAAAATTACAACAAGGTATTTTGCAGCAAAAAACTGAAGAATGTAAGCTAGAAAAAGAGGAAATTCTCATGAACAGGGGCATAATTTATGTGCCAAATTATTAGGAATTGAAAAATATGATTTTAAAATAAATGCAGAATGTGCCTTATGTTGGGCACCCAGGTTACCAGAAAATGGTTGCAGCTATCAAGAGCCATTATTATTGGCCATGTATGAAGAGAGAGAGGTTGTTGATTTTATTGTAGGGTGTTTGGAGTGTCAAAAGCTCAAGGTTGAGCATAAACACCCAGTTGGGTTGCTACAACCATTTCCCATTCTTGAGTGGAAATGGGAAGTTGTAACAATGGATTTAATCACCAAACTACCCAAAACAAACAAGCAACATGATTCTATCATGGTAGTGGTGGATAAGCTTAATAAAGTTTCCTATATAATTCTAGTAAAGTTCACACACAAGGAAACTGACATTGTTGATATTTATATGAGAGAAATTGCTCGACTACATGGTATACCCAAGACAATTGTGTCTAGCAGAGATCTGAAATTTACATTAATTTTTTGGAAATGATTATTCAAGGGATTCAAAACAAATCTGAATTTTAACACAACTTATCATCAAATGTCAGATGGGCAGACATAAAGGGTAAATCAGGTGATAGAAGATATGCTAAGGATGTATGTGATGGATAAACCATCCAAATGGGAGGATTGTTTTCATTTGGTAGAGTTTGCTTATAACAATGTGTACCAAACATCTCTAAAGATGAGCCCATTTGAGGCACTTTATTGAAGAAAGTGCAACACACCAGTGAGTTGGGACAACCCAGTAGATAGAGCAGCAGTTGGGATAGAACTAGTCAGGGAAATGGAAGAGAAGATGATGAAAATAAAATAGAATTTAAGGGATTCTCGGGATAGGCAAAAAAAATATGCTTATAAGGGAAAAAAAAATATGCTTATAATTTAAAGTGGGTGACGATGTGTTCTTGAAAGTAAAAGCCAAGAGAAGTTCCTTGAAGTTGGGAAATTGTTCAAAGATGGAAGCGCATTGTTGTGGTCCATTTGAAATCCTAGAGAGGATTGGTCCTATAGCATATATGATTTCCTTACCAGAATCAATGTGTATTCATAATGTATCATTTCTTAAAAGGTATGTACCTGATGCTAATCATGGCATTGATTGGAGTGTGATTCAGGTGGAGCAAGAGAGAGACTTTCAAGTGCATTCGGTGTGCATATTAGATTGGAATATCAAGCAACTCCAGAATCAAGTCGTAGGGCTAGTAAAAGTCCAATGGACCTGGTACAGTCCTAAAGATGGAACTTGGTACAACGAGGTTGTTATGCAGGTAGAATACCTGCATCTTTTTGAAGACTTTTGAAATTTTGGTTATATATGTGTATATAATGCAATGATGATAGTGCATAAATAAGGGGGAGGGGAATGTAGTTCCCGTACACATAACCCCAATTGTACATATAAATGTAAATGTAATTATAAATATAAGCTGGTGAGATGATGATACAAGGTCTTCTGTTCAGTTTTTTGTGCATTGAGTTCGTGCGAGGGAATCTCATACCAAAGAAGTGCACACATTTTATAATGTATCACGCACCTGTGTGAGTGTGTGAGGATTGCGCACTAAGTAAGGGTACGCATCATCTTGAGTTTTTCATACAATGGAGTAAGTGTGCGGTTTGGGGCCATAGTGCCTTTGTGTATATGTAATTTGAGTCCAAGGTGCCTGATGGTTATTAGGCTAGAGAGCTAGATGTTAGATGGATAGTAAGCCATCATTGTAATATGTAATCACATGAAAATATTAATGAAAACAAATCACTTCTATATATCAACCATGCAAAAGAGTATGGGGGGGATAAACTCCACTAGATAGGGAAATGGGGCTAAGAGTTAAGGATAAGGGGATAAGCTAGGGGGGCTTAAGACCAAACAAATATTATATTAATATTCCTTAAAGTATAAAGTATGGATAATTATTTTATCCTAAGTTATAAGGATGGGGACAAGTGGGCCCAAGGTAGTTCTCAACATGACAAGTGCCAATTTGGGAACATCCATACATATAGTTTGGACTTAGTTCATTTTCCTATTTATTCTATCATCATACCTTCACTCACTGAGTTATCACCAGTGCCCCACAATTACTATACCTGTACTCTGGTTATATTTGGAGTTGGATGAAAGAAGTGAATTGTTAGGCTCGTAGGATATTGAAGAGGAGGGTTGTCAGTACCGTGAGAATTCTCTCCAAGTGAGAGAATTGTTAGGAATTGATTCTTGAAGGTGCCAAAATGCAACTACATGACTTTGAGACTTCCTATCCGGCTTGTTGTTGAAGCCCCAGGAAGGAAGTGGGGTAGTCGAGGGATTGTTGAGAAGAGAAGGGTTACACTTCATGGGGTGGGATAGGCATGTGGGGAATGAGGGAATATAGGTTGTTAGTTTGAATTGGCACATGCGACTGATATTTCTTGCTATTTGATATACCTTAGTCGGGTTAGGAATCCTTTAACAAGGTGGAGTTTAGTCCCAACTCGGGGGTGACCCACTACTGAGAGTTATGATCAGTGTGGTCTAAGGTTGGGAGGAACGTGGAAGTTCTGGATGCAGTTGGTGTTGCTTTAAATCAAAGATAAGTGTCAATTGTGTGTTAATTCATATCTTGCATTAATATTTATGCATTTGTTTTCATGGATTTTTCCTGTGTATGTTGCATGTGTATTTATGTTATTATTTTGTATGAATCTGTGCATTTGCAGAGTATTTTTATGATTTAAATTTGTATCATAGTTTGAAATTTTAAGTGGCATAACTCAACAGGTGGCTAGGGATGTTAAATCCATAAACCCTCCATGGTAACTATTCAATATGGAAGAGGAAGTGGACATAAATCCATACCAAGGTGATATCGATGCAATAAAACTAAATCATTGGTTTTAGCAACTAGAATTGTATTTCAACTTCACCATATAGATGAAGAATTTTTTTTATCATTTTTCAGATTGAAGTTAGAGGCCCATTCTTTATCTTGGTGGGAAATCAATACATAAACACTTAGTTTTGAGGATGATCCACCAATAACTAAGTGGGAGGATTTAGAAACCCTCATTAAGTCCTTGCTCTATCCTATTTGGTATGTAGAGGACCATTGAATCCATTGGTGTTACTTCAGGAAAAGGAAAGGGAAGAGTGCACATGAGTACACCATTGAGTTTATAAATATGGTCATCATGTTGGGTATTTATCCTAAGAACCTAGATGTACTTATAAAGTATCTGGGGGGTCTACATAGTCATCTGCGAAAGTAAGTGATGATTTTCAATCCAAGGACAATGGACAAGGCCTGTGTATAGGCACAATATGTAGAAAACATAGGCCACAAGAAAGGAATGTGGAGCGGTTCTAAGCATAAAGAGAAGGAATGTGGAGCGGTTCTAAGCATAAAGAGAACTAGGAATATTCAAGGAGGGGAAGAAGAAGTGGAAACGGGGAAAGGATAAGAATATGGAAGACACCGCAGATCAGTGAAAGGATCCCAACAACAACCATTTCCCAATATTGATGGTCACACCTAAGGAAAAATTGTTAGAAACTACACCCATAATTGAACCCAAAGAACCAAAAGAAGGAAGCAAAGAAAAATAATCTCTAGCCAATGAATTTGAGAAATCAAGTTGAAAGTAGCTTGAATGATAAGAATATATGTTTTCACATCAAAGTAGAAAGAGGTGAATTTGAGTATCCTTCATCAACATGAAGAGAAGGATAATACCAAACTCCTCCACATCAAGATCCAGGTCTAGAAGACTAGCATAGATTCTATATTCGAATTTCATTCATAGGCTAGTATCATAGAAATAGATCTAGTTAGCAAGATTGGATTGAGGTTTACAATCATCCTAGCCCATATCTACTTGGGTGGGGCAAACAAGGACGCAAAGATTAAAGTAATGAAGTAGTGTAAGATTAAATTTCTAACTACTCTATTTAATTGATGAAGTAGAATTGGACATAGTAAGATTGGATGTATGTGAAGTAGTGTTTGGAATCCCCTACACATATACGAGAGATGAAATATTCATGTGGAGATACAAATAGTATTGAGGATCAAGGGTGGGAATTCTACATCATCGACGCGAGATAAAAGGAAATTCAAATATCCATTGGTAAGTTCCAACCAAGATAAGAAGTTGATTAGTTCTAGTAAGAAGCATTTGCTTCTTTTTTTAAGAGAAATCGGTCCAAGGGTGATTCAATAAGAGAAAACACATCCATAGAGGAGTGTACTAAAGAGTTGAAACATCAGTTGGAGGATTTTATATATGCATACCAAGGAGTTTTCTAGGAGTCTAAAGGGATACCACCCAAGCAGGATGTGAGCACGAAATACATTTATTTTAAGACTTCCCATTTCCAAATATTGGGCTATATAGACAGCCTATTCTAGAAGAAAATGAAGTGAAGATGTAGTTACGGTAGTTTTTGGAGTAAGGTGTGATTTGAACAATCACCTCACCTTGTGGGTAACCTATCAATTAAATTAAATAAGAATGAGACTTTGGAAATGTGTATCAAATACAAAGCATTGAACAAGATTGCTTTAAAAAATAAATACCCTCTGCCTAGGATAAAAGATTATTTATATCATTTACAACATGAAGTATTTCACCAATTTGATCTCAAATTGGGATACTACTAGGTATGTGTCAAGGAATAAGACACATGGAAGAGTGCCTTCAAGACAAGGAAAGGTTTAGAAGGAATGGTTGGTCATGACATTTGGTTTATGTAATGCACCAACTACATTTATGAGACTCCATGAATGTTGTACTATGACCATATCTAGATTAATTTGTTAAAGTATTTGGATGATATATTGGTTTATAGTGTTATCCGGAAGGAGCATATCTCACATCTCATGCAGGTGTTAGAGACTCTGAAGAAGCACTAGTTTCTTTCTAATATCAAGAAATGTGAGTTTTCTCAACAAGATTTAGTGTATTTAGGGTATGTGATCAATGGAGGGGAGCTCAATATAGATCCCAAAAATATGTATACCATCATGAAATGGCCAGTTCCTACAAATGTCACTAAATTTAGGATTTTCGTTAGGGAAACACAATACTTGTGGAAGTTCATAGCTTCATTTCTAGTAGTAGTTGCAATGATCGTTTTCATAATAATGAGTGGTAAGAGTTTCTAGTGGGAGAAGAATCAACATAAGGATTTTGATGAGATGAAAAGAAAGACCAGTCAAGCACTAGTTATTGCATAGAAAAACTTGCAAAATCCTTTCAAAGTGGAGACATATGCAAGTGGGTATACCATGGGAGTAGTTTTAATGCAAGGTAGAAGGCATGTATGCTATCATCCTGAAATATTTCATGGGGAAGTTCTCAACTACCCTACCTATGACAAGTAAATATATGCCCTGGTTCAAGCTGTCAAGAAGTGAAAACACTATATGATGGGAAATGATACCATCATCTACACAGATCACTAGCCACTAGAGTATTTGCATTCCTGCAGTAAGATACAACAAACAATACATTACAAGTGGATGCGGCTTTTACGATAATTTTATCTAGTCATCAAGTATAACAAGGGTAACAAAAATAGGTTGGAAGACATTCTTTCAATTCCACTCACATCCAAGATTACAACTTTGGGAACTTTGATGCACATGGAGTCTTTTATCCATGATGCATACAAAGTGACATACATAGCAGATGAGGACTTGAATGAGGTTTTTCAGTAGCCATAGGGACAAATTCATATAGAAGAAGGTGACATCAAGGTTGACTATCATTTCTAGAATGGTTTACTCTAGAAGATCATCAAGCTCCATGTCCCTAAAGGTGAACTGTTGTAGCTTATCATAGAGGCTCACACCTACAAGGTTGCATGAAATTTTGGTGTTGGGAAGACAATTTCCAAATTACGAAGGTATGTGTACTTGCCCATAATGAAAGAAGTTGTAGCATGGAATATTAGAGGATGTATACTTTGTTGTACCAACAATATTAGTAACATGAAGCAATGTTTATACCATCCCTTACATGTACCCAATCAAACTTGGGAAATAATTTCCATGGATTTTATGGGAGGTTTACCAACAACTAGGAAGAGACAAGACTATCTATTTGTTGTAGTTGATAGGTTTAGCAACATGTGAATTCTCCTGCCTTGTAAAAATACCATCAAAGGATTGGAAGGAACAAACATGTTCTTTGAATAATTTTGGTTGTAATTTGGGATACCAAGGAGCATCATCTTAGACATGGATACTAGATTTCTTATTACATTTTGGACTACATTGTGGGAGAATATGGACAATAAATTGAATAGGTTTAATACATTCCATCCACATACAGATGGTTAGACAAGAGTTGTCAAAATGATGATTTTCATGCAGCTTCTGAGGGCTTACAATCAAAAGCATCTGGATGCCTGGGATGAAAATATGACTTACATACAACACTCTTATAACATAGTGGTCCACACTTCTACTGGTAACTCCCATTTCGAAACTTATTTTGGGTATTTTTGACCTTCACCCTTGAATGTTGTTTATGGATAAAAAGAAGTGAGGGAAGACACCATAGGAGAAGCATTAGAAGAAGATAAGTTTGTCAAAAATATTAGGAAAATACATTTTCAAGTACATGAGACAATGAATAGGTCACAAGAAAGGTGCAAGGAATGACATGATAAAAAACAAACCGATAATTCATTCAAAGTGGGAATTTTTTTTGTTACAACTAAAAAAGGAATGACTACAGAATTCCTCGTAAGAAGATCAAGGATCTGCAGTGATTTTTTTTTTAGATATTGGAGAAATTGGGAGATAATGCATACATATTCAATCTACCCCCATACATGCACATTTACTAAGTAGTGAATTTGGAGAATCTCAAACTCTACGATCCTTCCATGTTGGATCAAGAGGAGGAGTAGGTCATACCTTCCATAGAAAAATTAACACCATATGCTCATGAAGAGTTGGCAAAGTACATGGTTTTGTAGAAGAGGTCCAGAACTACATGATAAGGGAAACATGACATTTGGCATATTAGGTTGAAAGGAAAACTTCTAGAAAAAGTAAAGTGGTACTCTAGGGAAAAGGTAGAGGAAAATCTTCCTCACCTCATTTAGTAAATATTTTGGGGATGAAAAGCATCCCTAAAAAATGAGGTATTATTTGGATTAGATCATTATATTATTTCTCATCTATCTCGATGCTTTATGGGTGAAAAAATTGGAGGAATCAACTTGTAGATCCATTTTAGTAATTGGTCCCAATTTGTAAATTTGGATAAAAAAAAACCATCTAAAATCTTCTAGAGCCATTTTGATCCATTAAACAAAACATTTTTATGGTCCAAACATTACTATAGAGAAAGTGGATATATTATTCATATTGATACCTTTCCAAGGCTACATGAATCTCCTCATTCAAATTTTGTATGTGAATTTTATTCCTCATGTAAGTTGACCTACCATATTGATCACCATGGTGCGAGTGGTTGCCACATTATCTCCCATTAATTAAATGTGTGGGGCTATCCATATAGTGGATTTTCTATAACATTCTAGAATTTCCAAACCTAATCACTAATTGAGGGTTAAGGAAGTCAATACCCTAACCTATATGTCTATTGGGATATGTTAAATTCTTGGATACTAGGAGGAGAAGGGGTTCCATTATTTTGCATTGTATCTTGTTCCATAGATGAGAAAAACATCTGAGAGTGGTATTTTGTGAGAATAATAGAAGAGGAGAGATTATATAGTAGCCATACGGTCCACAATGTCAAAGGAAAGTCCATAGAGAGTGCCTCTTTATTTGTACTTGCATTTAAAGACAATAGAGAAGAGCAACCTCACCTTCTAACTGAGTTTTTCTCCCATATTGGGTTTCCCAGGTCATATCTTGTGTTTATTTTTGGATGGTGTGTGATTAATTATTTATGTTCTCTATTTTTCGCATTTCATTTATTTTATACATTTAAGTAAAAAAAATGAGTAATTAAAGAATTTGAGATCTGAATAAAATAACCTTCATAGTAAATATTTTAGTAATTTTATTAGATCTTTTGTGATGATTTGTCTAGTGGAATATGTTGGTTGTGGAGCTTGATTATCTTCCTAATTGAGAGGTCTTTGTTTTAATCCTTTTTTATACCCCATGAAGACTTTACACCCCATAATACTGTACACCCCTCCATGCAGGGGAGTTGCAGGGGAGGCTTGCCTCCCCTGCGGGGTCCGGGGGCAAGCGATACCCCAAAGGAAAAATTTCCTTGTAAATGTATATTGTAATTTCATATTAAATCTGGACCATTCATTATAAGGTCATAGATCTGACGGTAGAGTTATGTTAGGGTTTTTTTCCCTAGAAGGCAACCCTCTTTTATGAAGTAAATGTATTGCGGCTATGCGTTGTTGCAAATTTTTGTATTCTGAGAGAGTAGACTGTGAGAGAAAGAAGAGGAAGTTACAACAGGTGTGTTGTAGGTTGTATCCCTTCATTTGTTGGATAATAAAAAGGAAGGACCTAACAATTTATCGAGTGGACATAGCCAACACTGGGTGAACCACGTATGTATGTGTCTCTATTGTATTGTGTATCTTTTGTTTTTTATTTCTGCATTTGTTTTTATTTATTGCTCCACGATCATGTTTTTATAACAACTAGTATTGGAGTGAAAGGTAACTCATAGGAAAAGAGGGTTCCTGGTTCGAGTGGGAGAAATGGAGGAAGGTGGAAAGTTTAGGGTTGATAAATTTAATGGCCAAAAATACCATTTATGGAAGATGCAGATGGAATATTATTTATATCAGAAGGTTATATTCCTACCATTGGGTGGAATAACAAATAGGATAATGGCCATGAAGGATGAGGAATGGGAGGTTCTTGATAGAAAGGCACTAGGAACGATATGACTGATCCTAGAAGTGTCGATGGCTTTCAATATTTCAAAAGAAAAGACAATGAAGGAGGTGATGGACACATTGGCTGAACTATATGAAAAACTCTCGACATCGAATAAGGTATTTCTAATGAAGATATTATTTAATATGAAGATGTCAGAAGGTGGGTCTGTTGTAGATCATTTAAATGAATTTAATATGGTTACTAATCAACTAAGTTCCATAAAAGTGGACTTTGATGATGAGGTCAAGGATATTCTAATCTTGTGATCATTTACAGAAAGTTGGAATGGCTTGGTCATGGATGTAAGTAACTTTGTCTTTGGTTCAAAAACTCTAAAATTTGATGATGTTGTTTGTTTTATCCTTAGTGAGGAAATGCCATGGAAAATCACATGTGAGACATCAGGTAATGCGTTAAACATGGAGAACAGGGGAAGACAAAAGGATAGAGGAAAGGGATCAGGGAACCACGATAATTCTAGGAAGGGAAGATCCAAATATATACTTGGAAAGATAGAGTGTTGGAATTGTGGGAAGAAAGGACATCTCAAGAAAGACTGCAGAGCTCCAAAGAAACAAAGAGATGGAAAACATGAGAAAAATCAGGAAGCAAATGTAACAAGTGATGTATTACAAGATGCTTTGATTCTTTCTGTAGATAATATTTTTGAGTCTTGGGTAGTAGATTTAGGGGATTCATTTCATGCCACACCCCATAGGAAACATTTTCTAGATTATGTTCAAGGTGATTTTGGACAAGTTCATTTGGGTGATGATGCAACATGTAAAATTGTTGGAATGGGAAAGGTAAAAATAAAGAAAAGGAATGGAAACCAATGGTTTTTGAAAGAGTTAAGACATGTTCCATATATAAGGAAAAATATAATTTCAATAGGGGGGTTGGAAAGTGAAGGTTCTCTATCCATATTTACATATAAGGTGTGGAAGGTCACCAAAGGATCACTGGTGATAGAAAAAGTAGAGAAGGTAGGTACATTGTATTTATGTACTAGTAATATTGACTCTTATATCTCTTTAACTTCTACAAGACTAGATACAACACTGTGCCATCATAGGCTTAGACACATGAGTGAGAAGGAGATGTAGATACTTCACAAAATAAACTTTTTCCAGATCTTAAACAAATTGATTTGGATTTCTGTGAGCATTGTGTTTATGGAAAACAAAAGAGAGTCATATTTCTCAGAGTTAGAAAAGTACATAAGAGTGAAAGGTTAGATCTTGTGCATACATATGTATGGGAACCATATCATGTGTCATCTCTTGGTGGCTCTCGTTATTATGTTACTTTTATTGATGATGCAACTAGAAAACTTGGGTTTATTGCATTAGACACAAATATTATTTTTTGATACTTTTAAGAAATGGAAAGCTTTGGTTGAGAATGAGATAGGAAAAAAGTTGAAGTGTCTTAGATTAGATAGTGGAGGTGAATATTGCAGCAAGGATTTTGATGATTACTATTCATACCATAGTATTCGTAGAGAGAAGACAGTTCCAGGAGCACCACAAGAAAATGGTGTGTCAACAAGGATGAACATGACAATCATGGAGTGTGCAAGGAGTATGAGATTACATGTTGGTTTTCCCTTACAATTATGGGAAGATGTTGTAGATATTGTTGTTTACGTAATAAACAAAGTACCTTCAAGGTCTTTGGATGGTGGAATACCAGAGGAGGCATGGACAGGTAAAAAGGTAAACTATTCATTTATGAAGACTTTTGGTTGTGAATCATTTGTCCATATTGATAAAGAAAATAGAACAAATCTTGAAGAAAAATCCAAAAAGTGTACCTTTATTGGATATGGTGTTAATGACTTTAGTTATTGCTTATGGGATTATGAAAATCACAAAATCATTAGGAATAGAGATTTAATATTCAATAAGAAGGTCATGTATAAAGATCAGTTGCAGGGAAAGAAACAGGAAAAAGAAAAACCAGAACACACAGTGCTTGATGAGATCACTGAAAAAGAAATTCCAAAGGTACCAAAAAATCAAAATGTACAACAACAGGTGCAACAAGTACCTTAATTTCCTACAAGTGTTGTTAGTAGATCTACCAGGTTAAGTAGTACCCCTGAATGATACTCTCCTCTATTGTATTATTTATTGTTGAATGATTCTAGTGAACTAGAATATTATGAAGAGGTAATGCAGGTAGACACTAAAAATAAGTGGGAGAAAGGCATGAAAGAGGAAATGGATTCCCTGGTAAACAACCAAACTTGGGATTTGGCTCAATTTCCTATAGGAAAAAGATCATTGCAGAATAATCAGGTTTACAAGTTGAAGGAAGAAGATGGAGGAAGAAAGAGATACAAGGCTAGAATTGTTGTAAAGGGTTTTGAACAAAAGAAAGGTATATATTTTGATGAAATATTTTCTCTTGTTGTTAAAATAACTTCAATTAGGACTATTTTAAGTCTTGTGGCAATAGGAGATCTACATATTGAACAATTAGATGTAAAAAAAAAAATTCTCCATGGGGATTTGGAGGAAGATATTTATATGCACCAACCACATGGGTATGAGGTCAAAGGGAAGGAAAATTTGGTATCCAGGTTGAAGAAGAGCTTGTATGGCCTAAAGAAAGATCCAAGGCAATGTTATTTGAAGTTTGACAAGTTTATGCCATAACAAGTTTATAGTAGATGCCATTCTGATCACTGTATTTATTTAAAAAAAAATAGAAAATGGAAGCTATATTATATTGATATTGTATGTAGATGACATGCTTGTTGCAGGGTCTAATATGTATGATATAAATGTGCTCAAGAATAAATTAGCTATTTCTTTTACGATGAAGGATTTAGGTGCTGCAAAGAAAATACTTGGTATGAGAATAACAAGAGATAGGAAAAACCACAAATTGACATTGTCTCAGGGTGAGTACATAGAAAAGGTGTTGAAGAGGTTAATAATGAAGAATGAAAAACCAATTAGTACACCTTTGGCCAACCATTTCAAATTAACGAAGGAAATGTGTCCCAAGACACAGGAGGAGATATAATACATGTCCAGGGTCCCTTATTCATCAATAGTTGGTAGCTTGATGTATCTGATGGTTTGCACAAGATCATATATTGTACATGTAGTGGGAGTTGTGAGTAGTTATATGAACAATCCAGGTAAATAACATTGGGAGGCAGTAAAGTGGATTCTCAGGTATTTGAAAGGTATTGCTACTCATGCATTATGTTTTGGAGGTTCAGACATTGTTCTACAGGGATATGTTGATTCAAATATGGCATGTGATAAAGATAATAGGAGGAGCACCACATGGTATGATTTTACTGTAGGTGGAATAGAAATAAGTTGGATTTCAAAAATGCAAAAGGTTGTTGCAATTTCAACAATAGAGGCAAAATATGTTGTTGCTATAGAGGCTAGTAAAGAGATGATTTAGTTACATAGATTTATGGAGGAATTGGGAAAGAAGCAAGAGAATAACAGGTTGTATTGTGACAACGAGAGTTCCACTCATCCTGCAAAGAACTCAACATTCCATTGGAATACTAAGCATATACATCTTAGGTACCATTTCATATGATCCGTCTTAGAAGATGGACATTTGAAGTTGGAAAAGATACACACTAGCCAAAATCCTGCAGACATGTTAACAAAGGGAGTAACCAAAGAGAAACAGAGTTCATGCTGACTTTCAGTTGGTATTCAAGCATGAAGGTGAAGATGATAAATTTTCCAGGTCCAAGAAGGATCATAGTCTAGAAGGTAAAACAACAATGGAGTTTTTGAGATCAATCTCCAAGTGGGAGATTGTTGGTTGTGGAGCCTGATTATATTCCTAATTTAAAGTTCTTTGTTTTCAACCATGTCTATACCCCATGAATAATTTACACCCAGGAATACTATACACCCCTTCACGTGGGGGAGTTTTAAGGGGGGCTTGGCCCCCCTACAAGGCCCGGGGGAAAGCGGGCCCCGAAGGAAAATTTTCCTTGTAAATGTATATTGTAATTTCATACTAAATATGGACCATTGATTATAAGATCGCAAATTTGACAGTAGATTAAATTATGTTAGGGTTTTATTTCCTAGAAGGAAACCCTCTTTTATGAGGAAAATGTATTGTGACTATGCGTTGTTGTGAATTTTTATATTCCGAGAGAGGAGACTATGAGAGAAAGAAGAGGAAGTTTCAGTGAGTGTGTTGTATAAGGTTGTATCCCTTCATTTGATGGATAATAAAAAGGAAGGACCTGACAATTTATCTGGTGGACGTAACCCACACTGGGTGAACCACATATACTTGTGTTTGTATTGTATTGTGTATCTTCTGTGTTTTATTTCCACATTTGTTTTTATTTTATTTCTCCACGATCCTGTTTTTATAATAGAATATCCATGATAGTTTACATATTAGGACTATCGATATCTTAATAAGGCTTCTTAGAAGGACCACTTTCCCTCTCCCTTCATTGACCAAGTCTTGGATGCTTTATTAGGAAATACATATTTCTCCTTGATGGTGTTAGTGGCTACAACCAGATCCAAATTACTCTTGAACACAAATATAAAACAACATTGACATTCCCTTGGGGAACCATTTCTTGTAGAGTTCTACCTTTTGGTCTCAGTAATGCTGCAACCACATTTTAATGAGTTGTCCTCAACATCCTTTCAGATTTAGTTTATGAATACACATAAGTATATATGCATGAATTCACAACATACAATAACTCCATTGAGGAATCCTTGAGTAATATGAAAACCTTTTTGTATCATTGTCAAGATATGAACTTATTTTCACTAATGAGAAATGTTTCGTGTTGATGAATGCATGAATAGTGTCAGGGAACCAAATTTCATCTACATGTATTTAACTTGAACCTACCAAAATTATTTCTACCCATGAATTACCTATATCACCAAAGAAATGAGATGTCCATAAATTTCTTGGGCATGTTGGAATATACTACCAAATATTCATTCTAGATTTTAGTAAAATTATAGAACCTCTATTTGTCATTCTCACAATTGTTGCTAAATCTCTTTGGAATGCAAAGTGTCAAAAATTATTTGAAACTTTAATGAATAAATTTGTTATCTCTAGTGGCAAGAGGCCCAAATTGGGATCTCCCCTTCCATATCCATACTAATGGTTTATACATATATTTAGGGGATGTTTTAGGATAACAAAATGGTGCTGAAAAATATGAAATTTATTATATTAGTAAAAATATTTATGAATATTAGTTAAAATATACTATCATTGGAAAGGAATTCATTAAAATGATATATACCATCAATAAATTCACACACTACATTACTGTATATCCCATTTTTGTTCATATAGATCATTTTTCTATTAGGTATCTCATGACTAAACTTTTTAATAATGGTTGAATTATTAGACGACTGACTTTGCTACAAGAATTTGATCTAGTTGTACTTGAAAAGCTTAAATTTCTTATCTTAGTTAGATAGTAGCTTGGAAGAAGGATTTGTGGATGACACCTTTCCAAATGACAATTTTTTTATTATGTATTTGCAAGCCCCTTGGTTTACAGACATTGAAAAATACCTTAATTCTAGAATGTTTCCTAATCTTTTCTCTCTTAAATAACATTATGGAATCATTAGGAAAAGTGCACGATATAACTATATTCAAGGGTACTTTTTCAAGTTGGAACCTAATCATGTAGTAGGTCATTCCATTCATGAGGATGAATTCTATGATGTGCATCATGTTGGACATATTGTCATTTGTGTGTTGTCATTGATGTCAATAGTCATAATAAACAGAGCAACAAGGTTAATCTCAAGAAGAAAAATATACTAAGAATCGATAGAAGAACATCACCTTAAGGCTGAAGCAATTTGTGATTATTGTTGATCATGATAGGATCAACAATGTTCCTATGATAAAATCTCAGGAGGGTTAGCAAATGAAAAGATCAAAGCTCGGAAGGAAAAGTGTATGCTCAAGGTGAGAAGTATCAACAGCCGTTCGATCAGAGTGCTAAGCCTCAGTATCCGTCCGATCAATAAATTGACCATGTTGATCCTCTAAACCCTATGGATGTCAGTCATATGAGTGACCGTGGGCTTGAGGATCATTGCAGGATCGTGACCATCAGATCTACAAGCCAGACCAACGACAGGGATGAATTGCGGGGATTATAAGGATAATTAAACAACACGCTAGTTCCAATCCCGCAATTGGTCTAGATCATCAGATCTCACAGACTCAAATATCGACAACTGTGGTTGATCCAACATGAGATCATATTAAGTTAGATTGATTTGTGACCGTCGAATGCACAATCGCTAGATCAACGGTAGGGATAGATTACAGAGATCGAAAGGAGAATTAAATATCACGCTAGTTCCAATCCCACAATTATTCAAGACCATCCGATCTTATAGCTTCGAATATTGAGGATTGTGGTTGACTAAAAAAAAAAGCACAACTTCAAATTGCAGAGTTTTGGTGACGAGTTAAATCACTCGCAAGTTGTGGTTCCGAAACCATCCTTGATCGTTGATATTCTTTGAGAATGTTAACAATCGTCATATCATTTTCGAGTGGAAGGATAGGATAAGCGAGGTAAGATCTGAGATCTCATTTCTGCGAGTTTCTGTCAGCCGTTGGATCATTCTAAGTGGAAGGACATGATAAGATAGAATAGAAGCACCATAGAAAGATTGAGATGTTGATCCAAGATCCCAATCAAACAAACATCTTTTACTTCGGGTCTAAATATGTGAGGAGGTTACACTCTAGAAAGTTTGATATGTGACATTCCCGAAGCCCGGAGACTTGGAGAGCCAAAATAAATTCTCAACCGTGAATCATCTGAAGTAAGCCTTAGTCATTTGATTTGAGAGGACATGTGATAGACCACAGTGGTATACCATGTCAACAAAGACATATGGAATATTACGTCAACAGACCACATCAGCAGTCCACGTCAACAAGGACACCGGGCACAGTCAGAGAATGACAAGTGTCAAGTTGAAATCAATATTTCAGGTACGTGCAAATCATGAATTTGAGTGACATGTGGCATATAATCATCTCATGACACGTGATCCAGTGATGTAAGAAAGTTATGTCACTCTAGAAGTTTTCACCACTAGCAAATGACAAAATCTCTGAAGTCCCGAAAGACAGAATCCCGAAGTAGATATGGTTCATTCGATCTAAAGAAAAAATTTGGGAGTATTCTCATCCGTCGATTTACTACAGTGGAAGGATAGTGTAAGAGGAAATGTTAACCGAAAACAAGATATCTCCACCGTATTATGACTTACCACAGCAGGTGATCACTCTGGAGGAAAATGGAGCGACATCTATTCAAAACCTCCAAAGTCCCGAATGTCGAAATCCCGAAGTGGACATGGGTCATCCGATCCGTAGAATATTTAGGCTACATTCTCAAACATTGATCAAAACACAATGGAAGGATAGCGTAAGTATAAATAGATGAAGTTGCAAAATAATCTGTGATAATCCATCTCAATGTTTGATTAAGTCCTAGCTGTCAGATTGAACAATGAAAGGATGAGTGTAAGGATCAAGTATGACCATTGATTTGTTTCCGTAAAATAAACCGTTCGATCTGATTCAAAGGTTTGAAAAGTTGAAAACCCAAAGTTCTGAAGGGGAAGTTCCATCAGCTGTCCATCTCATCAAAATATTGAATTGTGACAGTTGAATTGATAAGCGCTCAAGCACTTGTTAAACCTAGTGTCTAGTCACCGCCGTTGGTCATGCCATATAAGGGATTTAAATAAAATATAATATGTCACTGTAATTGATAATCCCGTGGTTCTGTAACGCTTGGTCACATGTAATGGTTTGAAGGAAGCGCCTCTGTATAATTAAGTTCCTATGAAAATAACAGAGGTTCTAGATCGAGTTTAAAGGATGAAATTGATCCATATGTGATCAATTTACGAAAATCCTTCACAGTAAAAATAATAATCAATGATTATGGTTAAGTTAAACAAAGAGGTACGATGGCTGAAAACCAAGGGACACAGTGTGTCACTCTCACATCATTTTGAAGAATATATAAATGAAGAAGAGTGTTGAGAAGAAGTGTGTCTCTGCAGTCCGAATCAGAGAATATATTAAATCAGAGAAGCAGAGAGAGACGCAGTAAAAGACTTGATACAGAAGTTGTCCAGATTCAGAAAATAAGGGTGGTTGGGTGGTGCAAGGGAAGGTTGGTGCCTGCAAAGGGAGTTGGTGCTTCCTTGTTAGTTGTAGCTGACTAAACAGGGGGTTGTAGCCTCCTACTAGTTGGTGCTAGTGAACTAGGGTGTGGGTGCATCCTGATCAGTCGGTGTTGATCAAAAGGGAAGAATATATTCCTTCTATGTAACATGTAAAACAAATTTTGTAGTTAATATAAAAGCATTTTTGGTTTTTCCTATTTGGGTTCCATGATAAAATATTGTGTCAAAATTCTGTTTTCATAAATAAAATAAAATTGATAAAATTACTGTGTCACTGATTCACCGCCTCCCCTCTCAGTGACATGATCTGATCCTTCAATTGGTATCAGAGAGGGTCTCTTCAAAAAAGGTTTAAATCACTTGAAGAGGAATATACATTAAATTGGATCAACAACTAAATATGTCATAAAAAATCCCCCTATTTAATGGTGAAGACTACGTCTTCTGGAGTGTTAGAATGAAAATCTATTTGATGTCCATTGGACTAGAAGTATGTACATTAGTGGAAAAGGTATATGATTTTCCAAAAACCACTCCCACAGAATCATAAGACAAGAAATTTTTTTGGGACCAGGCAAAGGATTTAAACACACTACAAGCTGGAGAGAGTAAGAAAATCCTTGCTAAGGTACTAAACTGTAATAATGAAAAACAACTCTGGGGTAAATTGGAAACCATATATGCAAGAGATTCCAAGGTAAAGAGGGCCAAACTCCAGACCCTCAGAGTACAATATGAAGGTCTGAAAATGAAGGATGAAGAGAATATCTCAGAGTACTTTGAAATAATCGATAATATTATTAATGCAATCAGAGGATTGGGAGTAGAAGTGTCAGACAATGAGATAGTTGAAAAAGTACTAAGAACACTACCTATTCTATACAACCCTAAAGTGTCCTCTCTTGAAGATTGGGATAATCTAGATAAACTCACCATGGATGAATTGTATCGAATCCTCACTGCCTATGAGTTAATATTAGTTCATGAGAAACTCCCACGAGGAGAGGCAGCCTTCAAGGTGCTCAAGAAAACAAAATGTCAAAAGAAAAATCCTCAATCTAGCCATCATGAAGAATCTGATGTGGAAGAAGCCAATTTTATAAAGAAACTTCAGAACGGAGCAGGGAAGTACAAAGGCAAGCTCTCTTTCAAATGCTTTAACTATGGCAAGTTTGGCCACTTTTCAACCAAGTGTCCCTATCCTAACGAAGACTCTGAGGATGAAGAAAACAAAACTAAACAATACAAGAAGAAGGAAAAACCCAACTACAAGAATTATTTTTACAAAAGATAAAATAATTTCTACTCAAAAGAAGAAGACAATAGTTCATCAGAGTCCAGTGACAGTGATGAATCTGATGATGATGAAGTCCTTTTTCTAGGTATTGAAGAGTCTAAGAATATAGAAGAAACTAAACATGAGAAAGAGTCAGAAGATGAAGCATAAGTTAATATGGAAGAATAACTTCTCAGTGCCTTGGATGAGTTAAGAAAATACAAAACCAGATATAGACAACTGAAAATTTTTGTAGTTGAACAAAAAGAAAAACATGAACAAAAAGAAAAGGAGATGGAGAAACTCATGAGAAACCTGAAAAACCAAATCCTAGAAGCAAATAGAATTGAAGAAAGTCTGGAAAAGTCTCTTAGAGAAAAACAAACAACCTGTGAAAGAATGGAGGCAGAAATAGTTCACCTGAGAAAAGAACTGGATGCAAAGTTCATTCAAACAAAATATGAAAATAGTTCTAAAATATTAGATACGATTATTACCACACAAAGGGATTCAAGTAATAAAAAATGAATTGGCTATTCTCAAGAAGAAAGGCAAGTTAATTCAAAATATTATGCAGATATTCTCCTCAGTACCTTCAAGAAGAAAAATGAAGAGAAGACAATAAATGATCAGAAATCCAGAGGACCACTTCCACCCATCAAGAAGGAAAATAAGACAATACCAAAGAAGTTTTATCAAGAAAGGTATCCTCACATTTTCCTTGGTTATTTCTTTGCATGCTCTAATTTCAGACACAAAGTTATAAATTGTAGAGCATATAGAAGGAAAAATCACAAGGTTAAGAACTATATCCCTAAGGATAACCAAGTAGTAAATCGACTTAAAAGAAGAAACTATAACTCCTTTGCACCTCTACACGAAGGGGACCTACAATGATTCAGATGTCATAACTATGGACCTAAGGCCATTAATTGCAGATTAATGGAAGTCTCAGAACAACCAAAGTTCATTAGAGAGAAAAATAAACTTTGGAGAGAAAAAACATCAAAAAAGGAATGTCTTATTTCCCTAAAAGCTCAAGATAAAAAGGATCTTTGCTATGTTGACAATGGGTGCTCAAAACATATGACAGGTAACAAGGACAAGTTTTTAGACTTAAAGAAACAAAAGGGTAAAGTTACTTTTGGTGATAATGCTTCAGGTAACATACTTGGGAAAGGCACTGTGAGTTTGGGAAAAGACAAATCCAGAAATGTGCTACTTATCGAAAAACTAAAGCCTAGTTTATTAAGTGTCAACCAAACCTATGATCAGGGGCACTTATGCATCTTTGATTCCCAAAAATGTGAGATTAGGAGAGAATACACATGAAAATTAGTTGGTACTACTCCTAGAAGTACTGAAAATGTGTATATACTAGATGCAAAACTGAATGTGGAATGGATGAAACAAACCCTACAAGACATCAAAATAGTATTTGAAGAAACTACTATTATCCACTGTGATAATACAAGAGCTATAGTCTCTCTAAGAAACTTGTCCAGCACTCAAAATCGAAACACATTCCCATAAAGTACCACTATCTAAGAGATCAGGCTGACAATAAGAACATTAAATTGGATATGTTCCAACACAAGAACAGGTGGAAGATATTTTCACAAAACCCTTAAACAAAGATGTATTTGAATATCTCAGGAAAAAAATGGGAGTAATCCTTCTTCCAACCTAAATCTCTCAAGAAAATAATGCATCAGTTGAAACCTATTTAGGGGGAGACAACAATCAATGTCAGAAGGAGTCATTTAGTTATGACAGGAAAAGTGTGATTGTAGGAGGAGTTACAAATGGTCAAGACTCTGATCAGAAGTATTTAGATAGATAGATCATAGGAGAAGAAACCCTTTGCCATTGATTTCAAAGGGGAGAGTAACTTCATAGGAGAGATGCAACATCACAGGGGGAGTTTGTGTATGAATTTAGTATGTTTCCCTCAATGACAAAGGGGGATATTGTTGGATATATTGTCATTCATGTGTTGTCATTGATGTCAACAGTCATAATAAGCAAAGAAACAAGATTAATCTCAGGAAGAAAAGTATACTAAGAATCGACAGAAGAACATCACTTTAAGGCTGAAGCAATTCATGATTATTGTCGATCACGATAGGATCAACAATGTTCCTATGATAAAATATCAGGAGGGTTAGAAAATGCAGAGATCAAAGATCGGAAGGAAAAACATATTCTCAGGGCGAGAAGTCTCAGCAGCCATCTAATCAGTGATAAGCCTCAACAGTCGTCCGATCAATAAATTGACCGTGTTGATTGTCTAAACCCTGCAGATGTCGGTCATATGAGTGACCATGGGCTTGAGGATCGTTGGAGGATTGTGACTGTCGTATTTGCAAGGAAAATCAACGACAGGGATGAATTGCGGGGATTAGAAGGAGAATTAAATGAATCGCTAGTTCCAATCTTGCAATTTATCTAGATCATCAGATCTCACAGACTCAAATATCAACGACTGTGGTTGATCCAACAAGCGATCAGATTAAGTCAGATTGAGTTGTGACCGTCGGAAGAGAAATCACTAGATGAACGACAGGGATAGATTGCAGAGATCGAAAGGAGAATTAAATATCGCGCTAGTTCCAATCCCACAATTATTCAAGATCGTCCGATCTTATAGCTTCGAAGATCGACGATTGTGGTTGACTCAACAACAATGCACAACTTCAAATTGCGGAGTTTTGGTGACGAGTTAAATCACTCGCAAGTTGTGGTTCCGCAACCATCCTTGATCGTTGATATCCTTCAAGAATATTCACAACCATCAGATCATTTTCGAGTGGAAGGATAGGATAATCAAGGTAAGATATGAGATCTCATTTATGCGAATTTCCATCAGTCGTTGGATCATTCTAAGTGGATGGATGGAATAAGATAGAAGAGCAGCATCGTAGATAGATCGAGCCATTGATCCAAGATCCTGATCAAATGAATATATTTTACTTCGGTTCTACATATGTGAGGAGGTTATGCTCTAGAAATTTTGAGATGTGAATTTCCCAAAGCTCGGATTCCCGGAGAGCTGAAATAAATTCTCGACCTCCAGATCATCCGAAGTAAGCCTCAGTCATCTGATTCAAGAGGACATGTGACAAACCACGATAGTAGACCACGTCAGGAAAGATATATGGTGGATTACATCAACATACCATGTCAGCAAGAAACTGTGACAGAACATGTCAACAGTCCACGTCAGCAAGGACATGAGGCACATTCGAAGAATGACAAGTGTTAAGTTGAAATCAGTATTTCAGGTACGTGAAAATCACGAATCTGAGTGACACGTGGTACCTACTTGGCTCATGACACATGATCTAGTGACGTAAGAAATTTATGTCACTCTGGGAGTTTTCACCACTAGCAAATGAGAAAACCTTCGAAATCCCGAAGGATGAAATCCCGAAGTAGATATGGTTCATCCGATCTAAAGAAAAACTTCGGGAGTATTCTCATCCAACGATTTACTATAGTGGAAGGATAGAGTAAGCATAAATGTTAATCGACAACAAGCCGTCTCCATCGTATTATGACTTACCACAACAGGTGATCACTCTGGAGGAAAATGGAGCGACGTCTATTTCAAAACCTATGAAGTCTCGAATGCTGAAACCTCGAAGTGGACATGGGTCATCCGATATGTAGAATAATTCGAATGCATTCTCAACCATTGATCAAAACATAGTGGAAGGATAGCGTAAGTATAAATAGACGAAGTCACGAAGTAATCTGTGATCATCCATCTTAATGTTTGATTAAGTCCTAGTCGTCGGATTGAACAATAAAAGGATGAGTGTAAGGATCAAATCTGACCATTGATTTGTTTCTGTGAAATATACCGTCTGATCTGATTCAAAGGTTTGAAAAGCTGAAAACCCGAAGTTCTGAAGGGAGAATTTTCGTCATCCCTCCATCTCATCAGAATACTTAATTGTGACTGTTGAATTGATAAGCGCTCAAGAACACGTTAAACATAGTGTTTGGTCATTGTTGTTGTTCATGTGATATAAGGGATTTACATAAAATATAATACGTCGTTGTAATTGATAATCCCATGGTTCTGTAACGCTCTGTCACATGTAATGGTTTGAAGGAAGTGCCTTCGTAGAATTCGGTTCTTGTGAAAATAACAAAGGTTCGAGATCAAGTTTAAAGGATGAAATTAATCCATATGTGATCAATTTACAAAAAGACTTTACAATAAAAATAATTATCAATGATTATGGTTAAGTTAGACAAAGAGGTACGATTGTTCAAAACCAAGGGACACAATGTGTCACTCTCACACCGTTTTGAAGAATATATAAATGAGGAAGAGTGTTGAGAAGAATTCTGTCTCTACAATCTGAATCAGAGAATATATTAAATCAGAGAAGCAGAGAGAGATGCAATAAAAGACTTGATACATAAGTTGTCCAGATTCAGAAAATAAGGGTGGTTGGGTGGTGCAAGGGTAGGTCGGTGCCTGCAGAGGGAGTTGGTGCTTCCTTGTCACTTGTAGCTGACTAAATAGGGGGTTGCAAACTCCTACCAGTTGGTGCCGGTGAAATAGGGTGTGGGTGCATCTTGATCAGTCAATGTTGATCGAAAAGGAAGAATATCTTCCTTCTATGTAACATGTAAAACAAATTTTGCAGTTAATAGAAAAGCGTTTGTGGTTTTTCCCATTTGGGTTCCACAATAAAATATTGTGTCAAAATTTTGTTTGCATAAATAAAAGAAAATTGATAAAATTACTGTGGCACTGATTCACACCCCCCCCCCCTCTTAGTGACATGATATGATCCTTCACATCATACCTATCACGGTAAACCAAGTGGAGATTATTTTGATGCCAAAAGGAAAGCCCTAAAATATCTTCATGATAGGTAATATTGGCCAACTATCTACATGGATACTAGGTAATATGTAAGCCAATGCGATAAATGATAGTGAATGGGATAACCTACTCAAACTAATGAAATGAATTTACAACAACAAGTTTGTTCAGAACCATTTGAAAAATGGGGATTGAACTTTGTTGGGACAAATGACCTTCCTTCTATTCAAAAACATTATATTTTTCTTTGGATTGATTATATTACAAAGTATATGGAGGTCAAGAAACTATCGAATGTTAAGGAAGAAATGGTGGCTAGTGACACATTAGGGGCCCCAATTTACTTCATAGTTGATAAAAAAAATTGTTAACCAATATACATTTCATTATATGAATCCCTCTCCTTATCATCCATAGGAAAATGGATAAGCTAAATTGAGAAATAGAGATATTGAGAATATATTAACAAAAATAATTCAAATTCATAGGAAATACTCGGGAAATATACTTTCCAAAGTATTATGGGCCTATAACACAACTTAGAATTCCACCACTAGTTTCACTCATCATGAGTTGGTAAATATATTTCTCTCCATAGAATTTGAGATTAAGACTCTCCAAATATCATTATAACTAGGAATTGAGATTTCTATAGCTTAGAAAGAGTGGGTTGACAAACTCAATTCCTTGGATGAGATTCAATAGAAATTTCTCTTCATACAAAAATTTTTCAATACCAATGAATTCATTTTCATGACTGCTTTATCAAGACAAAAGAGTGTCAAGTTATTGATTTGGAATCTGTTTTTTGTTCTAGGTTTAAGGATTTCAAGAATAGGCTCAGAACTAGATGACTTGGTCCTTGTGATTTTGACATGCACTTCAACAATGAATTTATTTGAAATTGTACAATTAACGAATATAGGAATCAAATCCTACTAAATGGCCATAGTTGAAATATTTACAAGAAACCTTTGACTAAAAATAATCTTGTTTCTACATCACATGGCCAAGAACATCATTTGAGTGTGATTGCGTGCATGAATGTGTTTAATGTTTTCTAGTGGCCACATTCACCATTTTACAACTTGTTGTTATGATAAGGCATTTTGTATACACAATGAGGCATGATTTGACTATTGGAAATATTATTCTTCATTAGATCACTAATTTATAAAGTGATTTTAGCCCACATTGATCATGGGATATGATATCTTATCCCTCTAACCTATATAATATAGGTTTGGGAGGATCAATTGCAATGTGGTTCTATGATGTTTGAGAGTTGTATGGATCCCATATGAACTCCATACTCGAGTGTGATATAAATACTATAATTGGGAGAGATATAAAGAATAGAATGCCTTCTTCCATGAATTTTTCCCCACCCTAGGGTTTACCCTGTAAATCTCTTGTAAATCTCTGGTCTCATCTCTCTTTTTTGTTTTATCTACTTTTGTTGATTTCATACTTTCCATGGAAGTTTAAATAGGTTAATGATTTGGATATATGTTTATCATATGATCCTAGTATTTCATTGAGGGTCCCATTTAACGAAAAATAGATTAACATCTATTCATCATCTCATTGAAAACTAAGAGGAAAAAACCATAAGACAAAGGAGTCCTTGAAAACTAGTTTGTTGGTGAGTCCTTCTCTACAGAAAAAATAACCTTTGTTGAAATCCCCTGTGGCAGTTCCATAGGATAGTGGAAAAATTGAAAACTAAGTTGGTAGCAAGTTCTTGAATCATTTTGTTTAAAGAAAAAAGGAAGAAAAAAAGAAATAAGAACAAGTCTTTCTTTTCTAAACAGTTCATTACTCACCATTTAGAAACACCCCAACAATTCATTACTTTCTATAAAATTCCATGTTGTTGTTGTTACATCTATCTTGCAACACTACTATAGACATTTGAATCCATCTATTATTGCTACCACATAGTTCCAACATTTATACCAATTTAGTCTTCTTTCTTTAGAGTTACACTTGGTGAAATCCCCCTTGGAGGTGCCACAGGATAGTGAAAAAAGTGAAAACCAGGTTGTTAGCAAGTTCTTGACTCAATTTTTTTTAAGAGAAAAAAGAAAAAAAGTAAAAAGGAAGAAAAAAAGAAACAAGAACAATATTCCTTTTATGAACAATTCATTACTCAACATTAAGAAACACCCCAACCTTCAACTATTCTTTCTCTAAAATTCCATGTTGTTGTTGTTACATCTATGTTTCCACACCACTATAGACATTGAAATCTATCTATTGTTTCTACCACATAGTTCCAACATTTCTACCAATTTAGTATTCTTTCTTTAGAATTACACATGCTACTTCTAATGCTCTTGTCATCTATAAGTAATTCATGTATATTGATTTACATTTTCTTTGTGATGTTACTTAATGATCTTTTCATGTTCAATTTCTAATATACTATGGTGGATTACCCACTCACTTTTGTTACCTTGCTTCCTACCCTTTACCTACCACCTCTATAATGTATAGATTTTGACACCTTAGAATGATCTGAATTTAATTATGTATATGTTTCGATATTTTTCATATATAATTTTTATTAATATGATTTATTCACAAAATGAGGTAGAGATAGCATGGTGATTTTGAATACTTGTAAACATTGACATTTGAAATTAGTAAAATATCCAAAGATTGATCAAATGACAAAGGGGATATGATACCATGAGAGGGGAAATGTAAGGGGGTCCAAGGGAATGTTTATATGCCTATCTACCTATGTCTTTTATGCCTACTTTTCCTACCCACTTTGTATTACATTAAACTTCACTCTATTTTAATGTTGATGTTGAGCCTAGCCTGTAGTCTAATTAGAGATATGCAAAGTGGAAGTAACCATATCTTAGTTTTAGGTAACCACCTTCTACTTATTTTCATCTTGTCCCGTACATTATTGAAGCTAGGAATTGTTGGACTAAGAGTCTTTATTTCCATATTTCACTCATTCCAAGAGAGGAAAATTCTAATAAGAAAAAGGGAGCTATTTTTGTGAAGCATGGAATATAGTTTTATGCTAGAAAAGAGAGCTACCATATGATGGGATTGAATATCCAATTAAAGAAAGCCATTATAATATTATGAATATGAGGAAAAGGAGAGGAAACCATAGAGAATATAAATAAAGGAATGTTGTGCAACAATAGATCCCAAGTTTATTAGAGAGACGATCTTACAATCCAACAAGAAAGTTGATCATAAAATTATCCAAGAACCCAGATAAATGTTCTTGGATTTCAATCTAAAAATGGATAGTAGTTTGGAATCTCTATGCACACACTAAAGAGCATTGGAGGGAAGATAAATTTTGAGGGATCATTGAGTAGGAAAGGGGGTTTCTTCCTTGTGTTGTGTGGGGAAAGTATTGTGATTTCCAAAGCTAGCTAGATTGATAGATTAGTAAAATTACTTAGTAGTAGGATACTTGGTTGATATTTTATGTTTTTGTGATGGGAAGAGTGACTTGAGTGAGTTCTGAGTTTATCTTCTTCACCCTACTCATCTCATATCTTTCCTAGTGGGTGGAATCCATAGAGAACTACCTATGGTTGGGTGGAAAATTGCTCACCCTTGGTCAGTTTCTTAGAATCTAGTTATTGGAAATTATAAGTACCTCTTCATTGATATACAGATTATTATTATGTGTTGGGGGCCTATTTTTCCATTTTGAATATTTCTCAGTGGTACTACAATTTGTGTGCCTAGATTTTTTTGTGCATGCTAGAATTGTTTTGTGTGTAGTCTTGTACTATTGTGTATATCATGTAGGATAATTATGTATTTTTCATCAAGTTTCATGTGTGCATTTCAAGAAAAGGAATAAATAATGGTGGTATGCTAAGGTAACTGACTTGAATATGAATAAATCTGGGTAATGTAGATTGGTTAAGCAGAGTGATAGGAAATGTAATATTATGTCATTGGAATAAGGACTGAAATAGGTTGTATGAGGAAGATATAAGGATTAATGCATGCAATATGTTGTTATGAGATGGAATCAAATGAAAGTTGTCTTCCCCTTCTTAAAATTTTATGAGTTATATATTTTCTAAACAATGCATGTTATGAATGGTGAATGCTTGTGATTTGTATTGATTTTTGGTTATAAATCATGTTATATTTCTTTATCCTATGAATATTTTTATATAATGCCTATTATTAATATCTTGGGTGAGACCATACTCTCCTTGAGGGAATTTAAAATTTCAATGCTAATGGGTTCATTGTTGGCTTGTCCACTAAACCTTGGGTTTGGTGTTTAATGACAAGAATTGGTTCCATTGTTGTGATCAAACAATTTCTTCCAGAAATAAAACCTAAACATTCCTGGATGAGTGAAAAGGATAGCGAGTGTCAGACAATTTTATTAAATTTAATTCTAATACACTTCTTATCAATCTAGGGACGTAAGATTGTGAGATACCAACAATATATGTGCAGGATTTAGTGCATACATGGATTCTAATCTAAGAATCCATACATACATACCAACAATGTATGTGATTTAGTGCATACATGGATTCTAATGTAAGAGAAAACTTCTAAGTTCTAAACTAATGCTTCAAAATGAGATAACACCTTTAAAATATAGATTACTTAAAATACTACAAAGGTAATTCATTCATTGGATGGTTATTCACAAAATTCTTTACTGGTCATGAATTACAGTATTTAATTTATGAAAAATTCTTAAATGTATCAGTAATTAGTTATGAACTAAGTCTCATTTCCAATCTTAAATGAAAACTAACTAAGTCTCATTTCCAATCTTAAATGAAAACTATCTCCCTGCAGGCAACTATGCTCAATTCCAAATAAAAAAATACAAGCAATTGATGAAGGCAAAGACTAACAAGCTACAACATAAACTATTATTCCATAGAGATGTCGTTTATCATTGGATTGATAAACACTTAGTCACTTTAATAGAAGTACAATCCTTTCATTTATATCAGGATCAAATGTTTTTGCAACACAATGTGAAGTACAACTTGTTTTTCAACCTTCAGTGAAGACTTACTTTTTGCAAGGAATTGTACACAAAATCACATGAAGAAAATATTACCACAGTCTTTTGGAAGTTCCACTAAACAAATGAAAACAAAAGCGATTGATGTATCATTTAATCAAAGCATATACTAGTTATTGAATTCAAAGAAATGAATTGTGCATTAATTATACTTATCTTATCTAATTCTAAGAAACTAAATTGCATCGTTGGCCGAATTGAGGGGACCTCTGAAATGGCTTCACACTACAGTAGAGTTACAATGCTAAGGACTGATCGCACACATACGAATTGACTCAACATCATCTGATCTGATACTGGTCACTCTTGTATCAATTAGTAATACAAATTAAAACTATAGTAATGATCTGATACTATCCGTTATCTTTTACACTGTATGATCTCAGGTTTATATACATTACAAAAGAGAGTGCAAGAAGAATCTACATGAAGAATCTACTGTATTCCACGTCTTGAGCACATCAATTACAACAACGTAAATGATAAAGATAGGTACAATTTTGCATTTATGGTAAATCCTTGGAAAATATAATACATAAATTGAATTGAATGATATTCTTATGACATGTAAATGCATGAGAATATCTTCTATGACCACATTCCTCACTGAGTGCATTGTTTTTGGAGTAGTTTGATGGCTGGATTAACTCAAGGATAGTTCCCACCCAATTTTCTCTAGAGCTGATGTAACAAACATAGAACCACCTCGAGGCATCTAGGGATAAAATGCATGTCTCAGATTTATTTCTAGAAGAGTGTTGGTATGTTGAACGATGAGCGTGATGACCAGATACCTGTATGAGTTACAGAATGTGAACTAGTCAAAACCATCATCAGTAATAAAGAACTTTTAATCCTCCTAATTTAGAAAAAACAACATAATTACCATATGAGATTTGGATGACATTTCTATTGAAAAACATGAGATAACATGGTGAAAGGATTGATGAAAAGGTGAAAAGGGAGGATTAAGTGGTTAAAAAGGAAGTATTTGGAAGTGAAAATAGCATAAAATTGGAGGCCCAACATCTCCCCCGCACCTGTGATATTGTATGTCCTCATGCAAATAAGATATATAGTTGATTGACTGGTGCAAAAATCATTCAAAACGAAGCAAAATTTGATCAATAACTATGCCAAGAGTATGTAGCAACATTTATCAGTATGTTGATATTAGCATTATCCTTATTTTCTTTTGCGCTGAGTTTCTTAGTAAGTGTTATGTTGTGTAGTGCTATCAACTCAATCTTCCTATCCCATCTCTTTTTAAGCTTGAGTAGATTCTTGTTCTCTAATGTCATTTTTTCATTCTCCTCTTGTAGATGAGCATTGTTTTTCTTTAATACTACATTTTTACTCTTGAAATACTTATCCATGATGTTGAATTATTCAATTTCTTCCTTGAGTCTTTCAATTTTCTTGTTTTTATTTGTTATTCTTGAAGAGACTGGCCTCCTTAGGGTATTGGAGGACATTGTTTGCTTGGTGGGCTAATAAAATTATGTGTTGTCCTTAAAAACATTGAGCACTTGTGTCGAGGGTCCAACATAGTCGGGTTGTTGATACATAGGGGTCTTAGATTTAGACAACCCAGTTCTAGCCTTCTTAGACCATGGATCTACATACTCCTTTTGTTGAATATGACTATGCCATGTTTGTATTGGCTCAATATGAAAGGAAGTATCATTCTTCGTTGGACATGGAGTAACTGGGGATGTAATTTCTACACTCTATTTTTTTGTAACATCCCTGACCACCCATGTCGAGCCACGCTACACGAGAGAATGCTTTCATTCTCTCTGCAGAACATATTGTAACATACCCAACACCCAACTGAGCCAAGCCACATAAATTTTTCGCACTGCATGAAATTAAAATATACATACACAGAGCTCTTGCGGAAACATATATATATAAAACGTAAACATACAAATACATATGTAAATGCATGGATTTACACGAAAATAACAGTAAATGTATACATGCAACATATGTGGGAAATACCCATAAATATAAAGAAAGATATAACCACTCATAAGATAAACCCATACAAATACACACGTAAATGACAATGCAACATGTAAATTTATCACACAGTTGACACTTATCTTGGTAAGAATATCACCAACTGCATGCAAACCTTCCATGAACCTCCCAGCCTTAGACCACACTGTTCATCACTCTCAACAGTCAGTCACCCCCGAGCTAGGACTAAACTCCACCCGGGTAAAGGGATTCCTAACCAGGCTAAGACTCATAGACAACAGTAAAGAATCTGTCACAGGTGCCAACTTAAACTAACAACCTACAGTCCCTCATTCCCCACATGCTTGTCCCACCCCAGGAAGTGTTCCCCTTCTCTGCTCAACAGTCCTTCGATTGCCCCACTTCCTTTCCAGACTTCAGCAATAGACCAGACAAGAAGTCTCAGATCCCTGTAGCTGCAGTTTAACACCTTCAGGAAATCAACTCCCCAAAATTCTCTCACCCAAAGAGAAATTGCCCATGGGCCTGAAAACCCACCTCTTCAATATCCCACGAGCCTGACAACCCGCTTCTTCAGTCCAACTCCCAAGATAACCAACTACACAAACATATATAGATACAAATACAGGTCCAGGTACAGTAATGAAGATACAAAGGATAGCTCAATGGGTGTGTGAATGCTCATCGATGATTGACTGAATGATTCAATGATGGAAGGAATGATGGAAATAATATCTTGAAAAATGAACTAAGTTCAAACAATATGTATGCATGTCCCCAAATTGACACTTGTCATGTTGGGAGCTACTTTGGCCCAGTTGTCCCCAACTTTGGAACTTAGGATAAAATAATTACCCATACTTTATACTTTAAGAAATATTAATATAATATTCCTTTTTGACTTAAGCTCCCTAGCTTAGACATTTTTCTTAACTTTTAGCCCCTCCCTTTCCCTAACTAGTGGAGTTTAGTCCCCCATACTCTTTTATCGTGGTCGGTCTGCGTGCAACGATGTATTTTATATTAATGTTGAGACATATACAAAAGTAGGCACGCTGGCCTTTAACATCTAGGATCTCCAACCTAAGAATAAAAAATCTGGCTCACCAGCCTATAAAACACAACATGTACACCAAGGCTCCTTGGCCTCAAAATCGTGTGCATTTAAGTTGCTGCGTGCGGTTTCCTGGAATGTGCACACTTCCTCATTTTACTGCATAGTACATGCATGCACTATGCCATGAAAGGTGCATACAAAAATGATATCAAACAACTCACCAACTTAAGTACCTTTTTATTTACATTTACAATTGGGTTCGGCCTAAGGATATTACAATCCCCTCCCCGTATTTATGCACTGTCCTCAGTGCATTAATTACACACATACAACACAAATTTTAAAAATCCTCAAAAATATGCGGGTATTCTGTCCGCATTGCATCCTCATGCTCCCACGTAGCATCCTCACGATCATACCAGGTCCATTGGACCTTTACAATCCTTATGTCTCGATTCCGAAGTTGTTTGATTTTCTGGTCCAGAATGCGTACCGGATGCACTTTAAAAGTGTCTTCTTGCTCCACTTGAATCACATTCCAATCAATAACATGATTAGCACCAGGTATATATTTCTTGAGCAATGATACATGGAATACATTATGAACATACCTAGATGCAACTAATGCAATCATATAAGCTACTGGACCAATCCTCTCTAGGATTTCAAATGGCCCACAATAGCGAGCTGCCAACTTTGAACAATTTCGCAACTTCAAGGAACTTTTGTTGGCCTTCACTTTCAAGAATACATGGTCCCCAACTTTAAATTCCCTGTGAGTTCTGCCCTTATCAGTATAGTTTTTCTTCCTATCTTGGGCAGCCTTTAAATTTTGTTTTATTTTCATCATTTGCTCCTCCATTTCCCTGAGTAAATCTGACCCAACCACTGCTCTATTTGTTGGGTTATCCCAGCTTACCGGTGTGTTGCACTTTCTTCCATAAAGTGCCTAAAATGGGCTCATCTTTAGAGATGCTTGGTACCCATTGTTATAAGAAAACTCTACCAAGTGTAGGTAATCTTCCCATTTTGATGGGTTATCCATCACATACATCCTCAACATATCCTCAATCACTTGATTCACCCTCTATGTTTGTCCATTTGATTCTGGATGATAAGTTGTACTAAAATTCAAATTTGTTCCAAAATCCATTAAATAACCCCTTCCAAAATTTTGAGGTAAATTTTGTGACTCTGACAGACACAATTGTCTTGGGTGTGTCATATAATTGATCAATTTATTTCATATAAACATCAACAATGTTGGTTTCCTTGTGAGTTAGCTTAACTGGAATAAAATGGGCATCTTTAGTGATCTTATCCACCACTACCATGATAGAATCATGTTGCTTGTTTGTTCTTGGAAGTTTGGTGATGAAATCCATTGTTACAACTTCCCATTTCCACTCAGGAATGGACAATGGTTGTAGCAAACTAGTTGGGTGTCTATGCTCAACTTCTACCTTTTGACATTCCAAACATTTGGCAATAAAATCTGCAACTTCTTTCTTCATGCCTGGCCAATAATATTGGCCCTTGACAGCTGCAATAGTTTTCTGATAACCTGGGTGCCCAACATAAGGTACATTATTCATTTCTCCTAATATCAGATTTTTCAATTAATTAGAATTTGGTACATAAATTATGTCCATGCATATGAGAATTTCATCATTATCTAATTTGTATTCTTGAATTTTCTGCTGCAAATTACCTTGCTGTAATTTTGCCACAAATTCCTTGTATTGCAAATCTAATTTTGCAGCCTCCAAAATTCCGTGTTTCAAATCTGATTGGTACATGCTAATGGTTGTAGCATGAAATTCATCAACTCTTCTGTTGAGTGCATCATCCACTTTGTTCTCTTTTCATCCTTCAATTGATCAAAGAGATCATCAATCCTTGGCAGAGGATACTTGTTCTTTACAATTACTTTATTCAACTGTCTAAAATCAATGCACAATCTTAATGTCCCATCTTTCTTCTTGACGAACAAGACCAGGGCACCCCAAGGTGACATACTTGGTCATATATACCCCTTCTTCATAATCTCTTCAAGTTTCATTTGCAACTCCTTCAACTCTGGTGTACTCATTATGTAATGAGTCTTTGACATTGGAGTTGCTCCAGGTATTAAATTTATAGAGAAATAAATATCTCTTTTTGGGGGTAGTCCTAGTACCTCCTTGAACACATCTTCAAACTCTTCCAGGACTGCATAATCTTCCAAATTTGACACCTTATCTTTAGGTGTCTCCTCCATATGGGTTGCAAATATTTGTCACCATTTTCTGTAACATTTCTTCAGCTACAATGCTGAAATTTGTTAGGACCCTACAATGTACCTTTTTGTTCACACCTTTTGCTACCATTACACCCTTTTTCCACTCATGTTTAAACTTATATTATCACTTTACCTTATCTCTCGAAAGGTATATAACGTCTCTTCTCTTTACTATATGTTTAATCTGTTTTGCATATAATTTTACATTACTCTCGTACTTAACCATTGATCAGAAATGTATAAGTGTTGAAACAGTTCGAACTGCAGATTAGCATTGAGGTCTGTTGCTGAAACAGTTAAAGCATGCAAACCCTGTGGCTAAAACAGTCTATGGACTATGATGCTGAAACAACAACTCACACATAAGAAGCTGCTACACTCTCCGTGGTCAACGATGTTGAAACAACAACTCACACAGAAGAAGATGTTACACCCTCCGTGGTCTACGATGCTGAAACAACAACACAAAGTTGTTACATTAACCACAACAGCCGCACCTTGAGCCAGAATTAACCATCGTTGCCATGTGACCACGTGCTGAAACAGTCAGAACGCAAATCCCGTTGCTGAAACAACCTACGATTTGCGATGCTGAAACAACATACAACAACAATAACGAGAAGACAAATAAAGAAGTTGTTACTCCAGCCGAAACAACAACATCCCACTCAACACCTTTTCAACTATTGCAAGCATTCTGTTGCGAGAGACTAGGATATCCTATTCCAGTATAGAGAGTCAATTTGACTAAGAATAGGACTCAGATGTACACATGTAATTGGATGATCAAATTGTATCGAGGGGATTTTCCTCTTTAAATAAGATAAAATCATCATTAGAGAGAATCTTCTTTTTAGCTAAGAAAGGATTTTACAGAGAAGGACATGTTTTACTTCAGATTGTAATATGATACGGTTGACAGATGAATAAAAGATTGTTCTGAGCATTTCTCTCTAGTTCCTCTCATTTCAGGGGAATCTTGTGAGAAGGGAGGGCCCACCTTCTTCACAAGATTCACCCATTAGCTTTGTAGTGTGTTAGTGTTATTTCTGTTCATGCCTTGATTAAATTCTGTTTT